>JAMWYP010000879.1:0-23027 GCA_025563575.1 Acacia pycnantha | reverse complement strand
GTAGTCTCATTTTAAAAAATTAAAAAAAAAATAAATAAGAAAATAAATAATAAAACAGGGGTACCTCGCGAGGTAGTCTGGACTACCTCGAAAGGTACTCTAACAACTTTGATGAGATCATTTAAAAAAAATTGGAAAATAGTAAAAATTTTAAAAAAAAATGGACCTCGCGAGGTAGTTGGACTACCTCGTGAGGTATTCTCAACACGTTTGTGGTCATTTAAAAATTAAGAATTTTTTTTTTTAAAAGAAGACCTCGCGAGGTAGATGGACTACCTCGCGAGGTCATTTTAAAAAGATTTAAAAAAAATAAAGAAAGTAAAAATAATAAAAATAAAATAAAATAATCGAAAAAAAACTAATATACATCAAGGGACCTCGACTATGTCGCGAGATCCTTATATAAAAAAAAAGTAAACATAATAATGAAAAAATATAAAACAAAAAACAAAGCTAGGTCATTTTAAAAAACAATTAAAAAAATTAAAATAAAAAAAAATAAAAATAAAAGAAAGACAGCTACGGGACCTCGCGTTTAAAAAAATTTAAAAAAAGTAAAAATATTTAAAAAAAAATGGACCTCGCGAGGTAGTTGGACTACCTCGCGAGGTATTCTCACCACGTGTGGTCATTTAAAAAAATTAAGAATTTTTTTTTTTTTAAAAAAAGAAGACCTCGCGAGGTAGATGGACTACCTCGCGCGGTCATTTTAAAAAGATTTAAAAAAAATAAAGAAACTAAAAATAATAAAAATAAAATAAAATAATCGAAAAAAACTAATATACATCAAGGGACCTCGACTATGTCGCGAGATCATTATATAAAAAAAAGTAAACAAAATAATGAAAAAATATAAAACAAAAAACAAAGCTAGGTCATTTTAAAAAAAATTAAAAAAAAAATTAAAAAAAAATAAAAATAAAAGAAAGATGACTCACGGGACCTCGCGTTTAAAAATTTAAAAAAGTACAAATAATAAAAAAACGAAAAACTAATAAAAATCAAGGGATGTCGTTGTTGAGTATGTCGCGATATCCTTATATTAAAAAAATAATAATAAAACGAAAAAAAAGGGACCTCGTGTGGTAGTCTCATTTAAAAAAAAAAAAACAATAAATAAGAAAATAAATAATAAACAATCAGAAGAAAACAAATTTATAAAAAAAATCAAGCGGGATAGGTCATTTAAAAAAACATAATAAAATACGTAAAAGAAAACAGAGACCTCATGAGGTAGCCTTACTACCTCGAGGTACTCTAACACCTGATGAGATCATTTAAAAAATTCTTAAGAAAATAGTAAAAAAATAAAAAAAATGGACCTCGCGAGGTAGTTGGACTACCTCGGGAGTGTCTCCTCACCACGTGTGGTCATTTAAAAAAATTAAGAATTTTTTTTTTAAAAAAAAAGAAGACCTCGCGAGGTAGATGGACTACCTCGCGAGGTCATTTTAAAAAGATTTAAAAAAAATAAAGAAAGTAAAAATAATAAAAATAAAATAAAATAATCGAAAAAAAACTAATATAGATCAAGGGACCTCGACTATAAACAGGGTACTCGCGAGGTAGTCGGACTACCTCGCGAGGTACTCTAACTACCCGATGAGATCATTTAAAAAATTCAGAAAATAGTAAAAAAAAAAATGGACCTCGCGAGGTAGTTGGACTACCTCGCGAGGTATTCTCAACACGTTGTGTGGTCATTTAAAAAAATTAAGAATTTTTTTTTTTAAAAAAAAAGAAGACCTCGCGAGGTAGATGGACTACCTCGCGAGGTCATTTAAAAAAAATAAAGAAAGTAAAAATAATAAAAATAAAATAAAATAATCGAAAAAAACTAATATAGATCAAGGACCTCGACTATGTCGCGAGATCCTTATATAAAAAAAAAGTAAACATAATAATGAAAAAAATATAAAACAAAAAACAAAGCTAGGTCATTTTAAAAAACAATTAAAAAAATTAAAATAAAAAAAAATAAAAATAAAAGAAAGACAGCTACGGGACCTCGCGTTTAAAAAAATTTAAAAAAAGTACAAATAATAAAAAAACGAAAAAACTAATAAAAATCAAGGGACGTCGTTGTTGAGTATGTCGCGATATCCTTATATTAAAAAAGAATAATAAAAAACGAAAAAAAAGGGACCTCGTGGGAGTGTCGATTTTAAAAAATTAAAAAAAACAATAAATAAGAAAATAAATAATAAACAATCGAAAAACAAAAATTTATAAAAAGAATCCGTGGAGGGTCATTTTTAAAAAACATAATAAAATACGAAAAGAAAACAGGTATTTCGTGAGGTAGCTTGACTACCTCGCGAGGTACTCTCACTACCTGAAGAGATCATTTAAAAAAAAATTCAGAAAATAGTAAAAAAATTTTAAAAAAAAAATGGTATTAAAAAAGAATAATAAAAAACGAAAAAAAAGGGACCTCGTGGGGTAGTCTGATTTTAAAAAAATTAAAAAAAACAATAAATAAGAAAATAAATAATAAACAATCAGAAAACAAAAAATTTATAAAAAGAATCCGTGGGATAGGTCATTTTAAAAAACATAATAAAATACGAAAAAGAAAGAGAGGACTTTGCTGGTAGTCGGACTACCTCGCGAATTACTCTAACTACCTCATGAGATCATTTAAAAAAAATTCAGAAAATAGTAAGAAAATTTAAAAAAAAAAAAAAAGGACCTCGCGAGGTAGTTGGACTACCTCGCGAGGTATTCTCAACACGTTGTGCATAACCTTTAATTTAGCTACTAATCGTGTTTTGTGCTTCTTTACACTATTATCAGCTTTATATTTAGTTTGAAACACCCATTTCCGCCCAATTGCCTTCTTGCCTTTAGGGAGATCAACTAACTCACACATATCATTCTTCTTGATATAATTTATCTCTTCGACTATATATTGCATTTTTTCAAACTTGCATTTTTTCAAAATCCATATATGACTCAGGATTAGAAGCAAAAAGGGCATAATTACAATATTCATAAATATCTGTTAAATATCAAAACTTTTAGGGAGGAGTTTCACTCGAGGAGCTAGAGGATAAACTTGCTGGTGAAGATTTAATTATTTCTGCACTAGAAGGTGATGAATGTGGCGTTTGTGAGTCACTGTCAGTCTGTCACTAGATGTAAATGATTCCAAACTTGTTGGTTCTGGTTCAGAGTTTCCTACTCCAATACTTATTGGAATAAAGATAGATTTTTCATCTACTTTGTCACTCCACCTAACCAGCTTCAATTAAAAACAACATCTATACAAATAATTATCTTGCCACAAAATGGATTATACAACCTATAAGCTTTGGATTACTGGCTATAACCAACAAAGATACATTTCTCACATTTTTCATCAAGTTTTTGGCAAGATGATTTTACCAAAGCATAGGCTATACAACCAAAAAACTTTAAGTGGCTTACCCGTGGCTTTATACTCTGATCTCCATGGGTCAAATGTCATATTGGGGACTGCTTTTGTGGGAGACAAATTAAGTAGATACACTGCAGTGGCTACAACTGGTGCCCAAAATTGATTATGAAGTTTCTTAAAGTTTGATATGCAACTGTAATGCAATGCGAGTGATAATCTAATGCAACGATTCCATAAATGTGAAATAAGAGTCTGTTGATTAGTCCAAGTGGAGATATTATGCGGAATATTCCGCAGTTCATTTCTATTTTAGAGTGGGTGGGTTTTGAATTTCAAGACTAAAAATAGGAGATTTGTTGATTAGTTCAAGAAGCTAGATTGTTTTTTCATAGATTGGTAGGTCACAATTAATTATATATCAAGGGAACATAACTCCCTGCTAACCCAGGAGTAAAGAACTCTGAGTTTTATAGAAATTTTTTAACCTCCTTAATCACCTTCCACCTATCTAGACTTTTAAGTGGTAGATGATGAAGGATAAGTTAGATTTTTCATTTTCTTTTGTATCTCTTTCTTTAGTTAATAGAATACAACTTTAATTTATACTAAAAAATGGTAATAATATAATAAATAATTAAAAAATAATAATATGATGGAAAAAAAAAACGTACACTACCTCGCAAGGTGCTTCTAGTACCTCGCGAGGTATATGGGTAAAATAAAAATAAAAATAACATAATAATAATAATAATAATAATAAAAAACACAACCTACCTTGTGAGGCATATAGCTTAACAAAAAAAGATAAAAATAAAAATAAAAATATAAATGAAAAGTCACCAATTACTCTGGCCATTTCTTTTACCTTGCAGGGTATTTGGATAAAAAATTAAAATTAAACAATATTAATAAAAAAATAAAAACCAGACTTAAATCCAAGAGGTAATAGTGAGGTATCCGGTTAAACAAATAAATAAAAATATATAAAAAGTCGACTACCGCAAGGTATCCGGATAAAAAAGTACAATAAATAATCGTTTCCGTGTAGAACTCGATGTCCGGCCTATTGAAGGTCCGGTGATTTGATATAGGATCTGTGTGCCCTTCTGTATGCTTATGGGACAAGCGTTCGGGAGAGGGTATGATCACGGTGACACAAGCGGGCGTTTCGCCTAGGGTGTGCTTTGTGTGCCGTGTGTTTGGATGTAGATAAGTCGGGGCTTAGAATGAATGTACTCAGCGCCGTCTCCTTCCTCTCGTATATATAGAGTATACTGGTTAGTTAGTCCCTTGGCTGCCACACCGTACGTGTCATGTGCGTGTCCGGGATCGTGTGCGCATGTCCGGGATCGTGGGTGCATGTCCGGGGTCGTGGGTGCATGTCCAAGGTCATGGGCCGGGTCCCACGGATAGTGGGTTGCCCCTGTACTAGCCGGTGAGATAATGGGCCTAGACTAGGTCCGTAACAGCTTGCCTTCCAAGCTCGGTTGCTCGGGCCTACGGCGGCCGAGTTTAGATGTTCGCTTGGCTCGAAGAACGAAAGTTCGAGTCTTTGTTGAAGTCCGAGTCTTTGTTGATCGCGAAGTAACATGATGTCCTTGCCCCCCAGTAGGGTTGTCCAGGTCTCGGTCAGCAGGGGTGGACATGTTCTTGGATCCTCTAGTTGTATCGAGCTGCCCCCCGTCTTACTTTGATAAGGTGTCTATCAGAGTTTCAAACAACCTCGGAACTACAAGTCTTCTAGTTGAATTGCCCCGGACATGTGGTCCGGGTTATGTTTGTTTAAATTTTGTTGTTCTTCGACCATCCGGGTCCGGCTCGCTTCTTGCACGGTCGAAGACTCCAAATGCGGGTCCTTTCTCGAGGCATGATTAGCCTAACCGGTGAGCCGGGATACTTGACTGTGAACCCTGCCCCTTGTGCCCGGGCGCTTTCTGCTGTCGATTCCTCTTCTATGTTATCATTTGCCTATGCCAGCTGGCGTCCCTCGACTGTCGTGAAGCCGAATTGAGGGGGTGCTGGCCTATACGGCCCTTGGCGTAATTAATGCCCCGACAGACGCGCATTAAATGAAAAGGTCACGTCATCCTTGCTAACGAATGGAAAAGGCGCTTTTGCCCCGTCGATTGGGTTTCGAAAGGTTTATACCCGCCAAGTCTCCTTCATTGCCATTTTACCAAAGTTGTTTTGAAGAACTTCTCTCCCGACGATTCTCGCTTTCCGGAGGATAATCTGTCTCGTGAACCATCTTCATTCCACAACTTTCATTGATCATCTCCATATTTTAGGTAGGTATTCTTGTTTCCTTGCCTCTTTCTTTTGTTCTGCTCTGATCTGCCGTTTCCCTATAAGATTGCGTCTGTATTTAGTTGAAATTCTGGGTAGATTCCCTTGTTGAGTGGGTTTTCGCGTAGTCCTGTTTTCGGTTCCTTCATTTGTGCAAAACTCCCCTGTTTTTCGAGTGAGCCGTTTCCTTTTCGTTAATACCTTTCATAGAGTGGCTCCCAATGTCGAAGGACATAAAGGATATGACCCCCGAAGAATTGGCGGAACTACGCCACACTGTCAAGGGAAAAAGCCGTTGGTGGCTTTGGGGCGATGAATCTTCTCGTCCAACGTCGCAAACCGTTGCTTTAACCGATCACCGTGGAGGCAAGGGAAAAACTTCTGGTGGTGGGCCGGCGAAAATCCGAGACGATGCATCGTCGGTTGGGAAGTCCGAATGTTTCCTTCCCGCTTCTTCCTAATCCAAGGGTGTTTAACCCGAGCTTCGACGTGTCCGCTTCTCGGGCCTTCCGAATAGCCGTCCTAACAAAGTGGCCAGCTCGGGTCCTAGGGCCGAGGTTGATTCCTACATCGGGCCTTGCTACGACTTGCTTGTATGAGTGCTCACGACTTATTTCTTGTGGGGATTCCTCCACAGCCGACTTAATTTTGGGCTCTGCCGACATAATTTGGTCCCGGCTCCTCAAGCTTCATCGCGAGTCCCGTTGACTTGGATTTTAATCTTACCACAACCGTAGAGTCCCGCCTTCAATTATTGACATCAGGTATGCTAGGAAGATTCTGATCTTGCTTATATTTTTATTTGTGTTAGGTATAATGGCGTCGTCTTCTTCTTCCCACGCGGCTGAGTCAGAATCTGGAAATGCAAACCGCGCTAGCCCCCCACAGGACTTAATTGACCAATTCCCTTGGGTTACCCGAGAAGTGTTATCCTATCGGTCGAAGCTGACCATGGAAGACTTGGAAGGTCTTCCAGTTCAAGATACTAACACCTACTCTCTTTGTCTCCCTGAAGAGGAAGAGCCTGTGTGCTCAGTGAGGGAGGGGCCACAACTCCTTTTTCTTTTTCTATGCCGACTACATTACCAGGCTTGGGATTCGATTTCCCTTTTCCGAATTTCAAATGGCCACCCTTCAATTTCTTAGTATAGCTCCCTCGCAATTACACCCCAATGGATGGGGTTACTGATTGCCTTTGAGTGGTTTTGCTGAGCCTTGGACAGCCTTGCACCACTTCTATGTTCTTCTACTTCTTCAGCCCCCACACCTCTCGCTCTGGGAAAGAACCGCCGGAGCTCAAGGGCTGGACATCCATTCGGGGAATAGCCAATCGGCGCTTGTTTACCCCAGTCTCAGACTCTTTCAAACGCTTCAAGGGCAACTTTTTCAAAGTCGTCGCTAAAACTGGTACAACTCCTTGGTTCCTCAAAGGGCCGGACTCTGCAAAAGTCGACTGGGAGTTTAATTTGTATTGGTGTCAAGATCACCACAATGTGTCCCCTAGCGCCTATAAGGTGGAGCGGTCCAATCTGCTGAAGCCTGAAAGGAAAGCCATCGATGCCATAATAGACCACGTTCGAGCGAACGGTCGCTGTTGGGGCCGGCTCCTTAGTAGCCCAATATCGGGCCGAGGCTCAGCGTCAAGATGAGATGGCGTCAGGGCCGAGTATGACATTTCTGTTATTTAACATCGGCGTTGTTCCGCGTCTTAGTACAGTATTGATCGTCTTTGCTTTCCTAGTAGCTAACATGGTGTATGTGTTTCGTGCAGGTCTCAAGATGAAAGAGCCGCAATATCTTTCTGGGATCCCCGAGCCCACAGCCAAGGGGAGAAAGAGGTCGGCCAAGGACGCGGGCAAGTCGAAGGTCGGAGAGTCTTCGAAGCAGGCCGAGCCAAAGAAGCTTAAGGTCGGGGAGTCGTCCAAGCCCGCAGCCGAAGCCAGCCCTGTCTGTCCTATCCGAGCCTCCCCTACCCCGAAATCGCCGCCTCCTAAGTCGACCGACGTCGAGCCCCTCTCCTTGCCTGATACCCCGGTTCCTCGTCCTTCCACCGTCATTCCCCGTTCACATTTGTGGAGTAAGGGCATTACCGAAGAACTCAGCGTCGCACTCCTGCCTCCTACCCGTTATCAAGAGCCAGTAGCCTTGCGGGAAGTAGACGTACGAGAAGTCCAGGCATTGGGAAATGCTTTCCTGAAAGGTGCTGGTTTGACCCAATCTTTTCTCACCCTCCACCACAAATATGCGGAGGCTGCCCGCGGCTGAAGCGTGCCCGAACAGACCGCGATGAAGCTCGAAACAATGGCAAATCGCTTCGAACGAGTTCCAGGCTCGTGAGGTTCAGCTGGAGAAAGTGGAGTTTCAACTAAAAGAGACCGAGGGGCTCTTGGCGGACTCCAATGTAATAATTGAAGGCTTTAAGGCGGCTCAAGCTAGAAGCGAAGAGCAATTGAAAGCCATGACAGCTGAGAGGGACGGGTTCGTGAGCCGAAGTGGACAGGATCAAAGCCGAGGGGAGGCGTCCTCAACACATCTGTCCGCGGAGATAACCCGGGTTGCAGGAGTTGCTACTGGGTTCAGTGGTGGAGGCGTTTGAGAATTCTCTTGCCCAGATCCGGGCTTTGAACCCGGGGATCGAGCTCAACACTACAGGGCATCATTTCCGGTCTTATGTGACTGACGGGCAGATTGTCCCCTATGTGGAACCTCCTGCTGGCTCCGAGACCCGGATAGATGGCGATGCGGCCGTGCTGGAGGCTGAGCAGGGTGAGGAAGTCTCGACCGCCCCCAAGCACATGGATTGATTTCTCTCTTTTTTTTTTCTTTGTAATTTGTATAATCTGCCCGGTTGTGTTACCGGCAATGACTTTACTGAACAGATTGGCCAATATGGCCATTTTTGGCTACGATTAACAATAGATGGTAATTTAGCAACCATAATGCATCGTATTAAAATATAACTTTACCAGTTATCGCGGTCGACCGGGCCAAGGTCTTATGAAAATAGGCAGATCTGCGAACGCGCTTTTGGTCATAAGACCATGATGTTTTAAAGTGCTAGTGTTTGCACTGCTTTATAAAATTCTGGTATTGTAACCGGGTCATCCAAAGGTAAATGAAAATTGCCACTGCCGGGTTCGGTTTTGTCCCGATAGCGTCAGAGCATTTTGACTGATCGGGGTCGGCATGACATTTTCTATTGATACCCCTGAGTAAATTAGCGTGTCTGCAGGCTGCGATAGCTATCCAGGACGTGTTTTCTTCAGCTGAAAAGCTAATAACAATTGAATCTTGAAAAAGACAATGTTTGGAATTCAATAGATACCCTCGAACGAGAGTTTCATTCATATTCGACAAAGCAATTGTTGCGAAGGGAAAAGCCAGCAGGCCAACGTTGAACAAAGAACATAATGGAAAACGATGCTTTAAGAAAAACAAAAGATAAGCCTAACTGAAATATGCCTTTAATTTGTCCGCATTCCATGTTCGCTTGATAGGGGTTCCATCCAAATTTTCCAGAATGTAAGCTCCTCTCTCAAGAGTTTCCCGAACGCGATAAGGTCCGTCCCAATTAGCTGCAAGCTTGCCGTCTTTGGAGTTCTTGTTCCCGATGTCGGCCCTTCTAAGTACCAAGCAACCGGGCTGGAATCTTCTTGGTCTAACCTTCTTGTTATAACGAGCCGCGATCGCAGCTTCATTGCAATATCCCGACAATGGGAGGTGACCCGGGCCTCATCGGCCGATCCAACTCATCGATAACGCCTCACTATTGGCTATTTCGCCTTGTGATAAAATGCTCTTCCTGCGCCAAGACATCATCCCTATTTCCACAGGAATCATAGACTCACAACCGTAGGCCAGTCTATAAGGAGTTTCTTGGGTGGATGTCTGAGCAGTTGTTCGATTTCCCCAAAGGACAAAAGGTAGTTGATCAGCCCAAGAGGTGTCAGCCTCCAACATACGTTTCTTCAAACCATCAAGGATGACCTTATTGGCGGCCTCAGCTTGCCCGTTGGACTGCGGGTGTTCCACGGAAGCAAAGTGATGCGGTATTCCGTATTCATAAATCAAATCACGAAATCCGACTACAGTGAACTGAGTTCCGTTGTACGTTACTATCTCTACCGGTGCTCCGAACCGCGTAATTATATTAACTTCAACAAATCGCTGCACACGAGCCGAGGAGATCGTTGTGAGAGGTTCGGCCTCAATCCACTTGGTGAAGTAGTCATCGCCACGATTAGCCACCGCAGTTGCTCGGGTCTTGTCTTGAATGGCCCCAGAATGTCCATGCCCCATTTGTAAAATGGCGTGGGGCCGTGATGGAATGCAGCTCGGTGGGGCGCCCAAATAACTCTGGCATGTTTCTGACAACTATCACATTGTCTTACAAGGGTCTTTGAATCCGCCTCCAACGTCGGCCAGTAATAGCCTGCTCGAAGGGTTTTTCGGGCGAGCGCCTTAGCCCCCATATGCTGACCATTGGCCCCTCCATGAATCTCGGCCAGGACATACCCCGCTTCATTTGGGTTCAAACACCTTAGCATGGGAGAATGTAATCCTTTTCGGTAAAGTTGATCCTCCACCATTGTGTACTTGGCCGCGTCACGAATCAACATTTTTGCTTCCATTGCATCGTCTGGGATGAGTCCACGTTCAAGGTAGTCTTCTATCGGCTTTTTCCAGTCAGATTCGACCGAAATAGCCATCATGCATACCGGATCTTCGAGATTTTGCTGGACAACCGTGCGATGACAACCACTCGCTTAGTGCTTGCCAATTTTGATAAAATGTCGGCTCTTGCGTTTTCTCCTCGGGAATGTGAGTAACGCTTGCTTCATCGAAACCTGACATCAAGTCCTTAGCCTTTAGGAGATACTTGGCCATTAGTGGGCCTTTAGCCTGATACGTACCCTCGATCTGAGCCGCCACAAGCTGGGAGTCGGTGAAAACCTTAACTCTTGTGGCCTCATTTTCCTTGGCTTGAAGAAGCCCTGCTATCAAGGCCTCGTATTCGCTTGATTGTTCGAAGTTGGGAAGTTGAGATGCAACGAATGCTCAATTGTAACCCTCTCGGACTCTCAATAATGACTCCGGCTCCACTTCCTTTCGTGTTCGACGATCCGTCGACATACACCTTCCATTCGCCCGCGGTGTCTCATCGGACTTAGTAGCCGGGTGAGCTCTCGATGAAGTCGGCCAACGCCCGTGACTTGATTGCATGGCGAAGCTTCGTAGGTGATGTCGAACTCGGAGAGTTCTATCGCCCAATTAGTCATCCTCCCGCTAGGTCCGGCTTATGTAAGACTTGTCGAATTGGCTTGGCTTGTTCTAACAACGATATGGTGACCACGAAAAATAAGGTCTTAACCGACGGGCCGCAATAAGGTGAGCGAATGCCACTTTTTCTAGCTTTTTGGTATCGGATCTCGGCATTCTCTGGGTTCTCACGACAAAATACACAGGAATTTGTCCGTGTTCCGCCTCTCTTACTAAGGCCGCGGCGACGGCTTCCTCGCCGATCGACAAGTAAAGGAAAAGACTCTCGCCAAAGTTGAGGTTTTGAGAGGACTGGAGGATTGGCCGACATTGCTTTATGTCTTCAAATGCGTCATCGCACTTTGAATTCCATTCCACCGATGCCTCCTTCTTTAAGAGCCTGTTACTCGGAGCCTTCATCTCCATCACCGCCCTACATTTGTCCGGGTTGGCCTCAATGCCCCGGTTAGTCAAAGATGAAACCCGGGAACTTCCCAGTGGGACGCCAAAGGCACATTTGGCCGGGTTCGATCGGATTCTGTAGGTTCGAGTTTGGCAAATGTCTGCTCCAGTGTCTTGTATATGACGTTGCTGGTCCAAGGTTTTGACGATCATGTCATCTATATACACTTCCACATTGCGGCCGATCTGGTCCGCAAAGACCTTATTCATCATCCTTTGATATGTAGCTCCCGCATTCTTCAATCCGAAAGGCATGACATTGTAGCAATAGTTAGCTCTTTCAGCAATGAAGGCTGTTTTCCGATCCTCTCGGGTACATCGCTATCTCGATTATATCCGGAGTATGCGTCCATAAAGGATAGGAGCTGGAATCCTGAGGCGTTGTCGACCAGTTGGTCGATGTTTGGCATTGGGTAGGAGTCCTTCGGGCATACCTTGTTCAAGTTCTTGTAATCTGTACAAACTCTCCACTTCCCGTTTGGCTTTTTTACCATCACCACATTTGATAACCAGAAGATCCGCCCTCCCCAATTCGACGGTTTCAAAATAGCACTCGTCGAGACTCTCTTTGATCCCCGATTCACCGTGACCACGGTTCCTTGGTTGCCTATCACCTTGAGCTTTTGATGCTTTGTAGATACCAAAGATGTCCCACTTGTGAATGGTTGGCCTTCCCAATATTATGTTATAAGGTGAAACGAACTCGGCCACTATGAACCGCACTCTTTCGGACTTAAAGGCGTCTTTGACTCCAAGGGTGAACCTGAGGTCGATAAACCCCTTCGGACGAGATTGTTCTCCATTAAACCCGATGAGGGTTGTCTTGCAAGGCTTTAAGTCGTCCCGGTCCGTGCTCATTCTTTTGAACGCCTCCCGGCTTAGTATGTCGGCCGAGCTACCGGCATCCACAAATATCCGCTTGACTCGGCGGTTGACGACTGTTCGGTTATCACTAGCCCATCTTGATGGCCGGGGACAACGTCCTTGAGGTCGTCTCTTGTGAAAAACAAAGGCGGTCGTGCTACCTCAGTGTGATGTTCCTTGAATTTTGGTCGGTCCCTGACGGACAGGACTTCTCGAAGGTATTTCCTTCGCTGGCTCATAGTATCTCCGCCACCGCCCATTGCTCCGGCTGATACGTTACGGTCGAATTCCGCTTCGGAAATTCGTCATCGGCTTCAGGAGCCTTTCGTTTATCTTCCCGCTTTTTGAACTTTCGAGGGGGTCCTCTGCGTGTTCTTGGTCTTTCGTTTCCCACCTTTTCCTTGATGCTCTATGACATACCGTTGAAGTTTGCCTTCCCGAACAAATCGTTCGATTGCATCCCGAGCTCGTAACATTCATCGGTTGTATGACCTCGACCATCATGGAACGAGCAATATTTAGACTGGTCTATCCCGGATCTTCGGTAGAGACAGACGAGGCCGATCGACCTTCTTCATCTCGGTTGTTGACACCTCCTTCCAAACTTGAGATCGAGGCACCGCTCATTTCCGAATATTTCTCGTACTTGCTCCGCCGATCAAACTTGCCACCTCGGCTCTTGTTTTCATTCCCCTTCTCCGGGAATCCCTATTCCTGTTGTCGAGAAGTCTCGACCCACGGGAGGGAGGTTCTATCTTGGTCCCGCCTCGAATTGGGATTGTTTGCCATTCGCATCTGCTCGACGTCCAAGTACTTCTTTGAACGGGATATGAAGTCGTTGAGATTCTTTGCCCGCTCCTTTAAAAAGATTCGCCAAAGCGGGACTCTTTATCGAGGCCGTCCACCAATAAGTGAACGTGTACGTCTTCGTTAAGTCCGCGCACTGCAGTGCCGCATGATTGAAGCGGTCCAGGTAACTTTGGAGCAGCCTCTCCCGGCCGTATCGATTTTGGAGAGAGAATCTTGGGATTTTGGTTGCCGTTTGCTAGTCGCGGTGCAACTCAAAGGCCTCTGGCCAGTCTTCAAAGTTGTGGATCGACCCAAAGGGAAGAGTGTGAAGCCATTTCAACGCCGGCCCCTTTAACGTCGCGGCGAAGATCCGGGGCACGATTGGTTCCTTGAGACCTCTAACCGACATGTGAACGTCAAAGTCTTCTAAATGAGTCGTCGGGTCTTGTGTGCCATCATACTTTGTCAACTCGCCCAAATTCAGCTTCTCAAGAGATCGAAAGTCCGGCTCGGCATGTGGGATGTCCCGGCCTCCTCACTTGGAATTCGTGGTCCACGGTCTTGGTTTCGTGGAGCCGAGGACTCCGTGTCGGACAGTGTTGTCCTTTTGATGTCGTTCATTGTTGGGAATCAATGGTTCTTCTGGCTGAGAAAGCCGATCTTCTCCTTCCTGATGGTCTCCATCGTACTGGTTAATCGGCTGCTCATTACGGGGTGGTTGACGCGGTGGTTGACGGTTGTCCCCCGCTTGATCCGCCTCCGATTGTCTTTGGCCTGAAGCACGAGTGCTTATCCTCATGGTCACGGGAATAGAAATTTATTGATCCCCACGGTCGGCGCCACTGTTCTGGTGTAGAACTCTGATGTCCGGCCTATTGAAGGTCCGGTGATTTGATATAGGATCTGTGTGCCCTTCCTGTATGCTTATGGGACAAGCGTTCGGAGAGAGGGTATGATCACGGTGACACAAGCAAAGCGTTTCGCCTAAGGGTCTTGTGCTGTGCCGTGTGATTGGATGTAGATAAGTCGGGGCTTAGAATGAATGTACCCGGCGCCCGTCTCCTTCCTCTCGTATATATAGAGTATACCCGGTTAGTTAGTCCCTTGGCCGCCACACCGTACGTGTCATGTGCGTGTCCGGGATCGTGTGCGCATGTCCGTGATCGTGGGTGCATGTCCGGTCGGTCGTCCAAGGGTGCATGTCCAAGGTCATGGGCGGGTCCCACGGATAGTGGGTTGCCCCTCCTGTACTAGCCACAAGGTGAGATAATGGGCCTAGACTAGGTCCGTAATTAAAAAAAAATAAAAAATAGTAATAATAATATGAAATAAAAAAGGGTCAACCACCTCACAAGATAGAGTAGTACCTGGCGAGTTATCTAGTTAGAAAAAGAAAAGAAAAGAATATAATAATAATATAATTTTTTTTTTAGAAAAAAACAAAAAATTCAGACTACATCGTGAGATATTCCAAATAACTCATGAGGTATCTGGTTTAAAAAAGCACAAATAATAATAATAAAAATATAAAATTAAAAACGAATAAAAAAATCAAACCACCACACGAGGGCGAAGTATCCTGTAAAAAATAATTATAATAATATAATAAACAAAAGTAAAAAACGCAAACTACCTTGCGAGGTATCTGATTAAAACGAAAATTAAAAATTAAATTAAATTTCTTTTTAAAAAGGAAAAGATAGACTACCTCGCGAGGTACTACTGGTACCTTTTTATAATAAATAAAATAAAAAAGTGAAAATAATATATAATAAAAAGAGTACAAAACGCAGATTACCTCGTGAGGTACATCCCGTACCTCGCGAGGTACCAGTATGTTATTCATGAAAAAATAAAAAATGAAAAAAAGAAAAAAAATAGACTACCTCGTGAGGTATTCGGTTAAAAATAAAAACAAAAATAATAACAAAATTAAAAAGTTAGACTAGCTGGCGACACAAGTTATCTGGTAAAAAAAAAATTAAAAAAAAAAAAAAATGTTCACTACCTCGTGTGCAGGTACTCTTACTCTCTTAGTATCTCGCCTTAATGCACCGTAATCCGATTTTGACCAAAAAAAAAAAAAAAAAAGGTACCGTATCCTGATTAAAAAATATATATAGTGGAAAAAAAAACAAGGAAGACTACCTCGCGAGGTAATCCTAGTAGTACCTCGCGAGGTATCTGGTTTTAAAAAAAGAAAATAAATAAAAAATCTTAATAATAATAATAGGAAGTTAAAAAGATAAAAAAGTCAAACTGCTTGTACCTCGTGAGGTATTTTGTAAAAAAATAAAAACTAAAAAAAAAATAAAAAAGTGAAAATAAAATATAATAATATAAAGAGTAAAAAATGCAGACTATCTTGTAAAGTACTCCTAGTACCTCACGAGGTATCAGTATATTATTAGTGAAAAAATAAAAAATAAAAATAGGTATAAATAAAAAAAGATAGACTATGAGGTATTTGGTTTAAAAAATAAAATATAAGGAATAATAATAATACAAAATTAAAATAAAAAGTCAGACTAGCTGACGATGTAAGGTATATGTTAAAAAAAAAAATTAAAAAAAAAATGCAGACCACCTCGCCAGGTACCGTATCTGATTTTGACCAAAAAAAAAAAGGTACCGTATCTGATTAAAAAAATATATATAGTGGAGAAAAAAAACAAGGAAGACTACCTCGCGAGGTAATCCTAGTAGTACCTCGCGAGGTATCTGGTTTTAAAAAAAGAAAATAAATAAAAAATCTTAATAATAATAATAGGAAGTTAAAAAAATAAAAAAGTCAAACTGCTTGTACCTCGTGAGGTATTTGGTAAAAAAAAAAAAAAAAAAGTGAAAAAAAAATATAATAATATAAAGAGTAAAAAATGCAGACTATCTTGTAAAGTACTCCTAGTACCTCACGAGGTATCAGTATATTATTAGTGAAAAAATAAAAAATAAAAATAGGTATAAATAAAAAAAGATAGAACTATGAGGTATTTGGTTTTAAAAAATAAAATATAAGGAATAATAATAATACAAAATTAAAATAAAAAGTCAGACTAGCTGACAACGTAAGGTATCTGTTAAAAAAATTAACAATAATATGAAAAAAAAATGTGAAAAAATATATAATAATAATAATAAATAATAACAATAATATAATAGAAAATTAAAAAAAATGCAGACTACCTTGCGAGGTTCTCTTAGTATAGTACCTCACCAGGTACTGGTATCTGATTAAAAATAATAAAAAAATAAAAAATAGAAAAAAATAAAAAGGAATATTAATAATATAAAATAAATTAAAATAAAAAAGACAAACTGCGTCGGGAGGTGCTTCCTTTAGCTCGCGAGGTATTTGGTTAAAAGAAAAAATAAAAAAATAAAAAATATTAGTATTAAAATAAAAAAAAATAAAAACAATGCAAACTACCCCATGAGGTAATCCTACTACCTCGCGAGGTATCTACTTAATAAAAAAATAAAAAAAGGCAAACTATCTTGTGAGGTACTAGTAGTATCTTAGGAGGTATCTGATTAAACAAAAGAGAAATAAAAATAAAATAAAATATTCAGACTACCTCGCGAGGTATCTAGTATTTGAAAATAAAATAAAATTTAAAAAATTATAATAATATAATAAATAATTAAAAAATAATAATATGATGGAAAAAAAAAAACGTACACTACCTCGCAAGGTGCTTCTAGTACCTCGCGAGGTATATGGGTAAAATAAAAATAAAAATAAAAATAACATAATAATAATAATAATAATAAACACAACCTACCTTGTGAGGCATATAGCTTAACAAAAAAAGATAAAAATAAAAATATAAAATGAAAAAGTCATACTACCTCATCGGCTACTTCTTTTACCTTGCAAGGTATTTGGATAAAAAATTAAAATTAAAATAATATTAATAAAAAAATAAAAAAACGTAGACTACCTTGGGGAGGTAATCCTACAACCTCGCGAGGTATCTACTTAATAAAAAAATAACGGACACTACCTCGCGAGGTATCTGGTATATTAAAATAAAATATGATTTAAAATAATAATATGATAAAAAAAAACGTAGACTACCTCACGAGGTGTTCTGTTAAAATACCGTCTGACCGTTAAGTTTGACTTTTTTTGCTGACTTGACGATGACGTGACATTTCAAAGGTGCAAAAATACACATGTGATTTGTCAAAGAGAGCATCCAACACCAATTTTTTTTTTTTTTAATTTAATACTTTTACTTCAATTAAAGGAAAATTATTATTTCTCTAGGTATTTTTCTTGGAGGCCAAATTTTTTCTTCTAATTGATCATTTTTGGGAAAATTATTATTTCTCTAGGTATTTTTCTTGGAGACAATTAAAGCTGATTTCTTTTCTT
Source organism: Acacia pycnantha (assembly GCA_025563575.1). NCBI lineage: Eukaryota > Viridiplantae > Streptophyta > Magnoliopsida > Fabales > Fabaceae > Acacia > Acacia pycnantha. Next base: position 5,610 of record JAMWYP010000879.1, on the reverse strand, counting down.
TTTTTTCCCCAATATTTTCCTCCTTATGAAAAACACATGCAACAGTATTTTTATCTATGATTTCAAAACCATATTAAAAGAACTATTGATCATACAAGACAAGAGTGAAGAAATGCTATATAATACAGAAAATATTTGTAATACCCTGAAATTTGAATTAGGGAATTTAAGGGCCAAAGTGCCAAAATGACCAAAATACCCCTGGGAAGGGTAAATGACTTAGGAAAATTGTGAAAAATCCTAAAAGGCAATGAAATAATTATTTGAATTATGAGAGTATATAACCTCTAATTGTGATAATTTGATAAATTATGAACTTGGAGAAATTGAATAAAATGCTCAAAAGTATTGTAAAAGACCATAATACCCTCGCAAATTATAGAATAATGTAAGAGGCATGGAAATGCTAATGTAAAAGCAAAAGTTTGAAGATAAAGGAGTGTCTAAATTAAGAAAATTATCAACAAGTGATAATAAAGTAATTAAGTAATATTGAGCTAATTACTTAAGCTCCGAGCAAAGAAAATTATGAAATAATTATGATAAAAAAATTATATAGTAAAAGCTCAAAAATTAGTGGAAAATAGTTGAAAATTAGTAAAAACATGTTTAGAAATTAATTGGAAATTTTGGAGAAAATAGTGGAGGTTAGGTATTTTTAAGCCTAAATACAAGTTTGGACCAATAGGAAAATTATGTAAGAAATTATATAAAATAATTATTAAATAATTATTTTATATTAAATTAAATATAAAACGAAAATTTAATAAAAAGGACCAGATGTGTGACCGAAACTTTGGACTCAAAATAGGATAGAATTTGCAAAACATAATATCTAGATATTATGTTACAACTTGCAAATATTTTATATTATAATTAATTAAAGTGAAACTTTGTGAATAGTAATTTTAAAATTAGGAAACGGATCCTATCTAGAGATCTAGGAATGAGATTTCCAAAGTCGGGAAAAATAATGATCGAGTGGAATTTTGTCTTCCGTTATACTCTTCCTAGGAGAAAATTACGAAGTACGCTTCATGCATTTCCTAATAAAACAAAATAGGGAAAAATGCATATAGGTATATTTTTGGATATAAGAGAAAATAAATTCTAACTCAACATCTAGGCATGAGTTTGAATTTATTTTGACATATTTGGAATCAAGTGAAATTTTCGAAGAAGTTGGTATTTCGTAAATGCGTTCAAACCGGACGCGATCGGACACGTTGAGGAAACTTCAACTGACATATTGAGCCCTATATGGAACCAAATTTAGGTTAACTTGGACATTTCTACTGAAAGTGAGGAAATGGTTTCAAAGTTGTAAATCCGGAATTTTGAGATTTTTCCGAAATTACGCGAATCGGTACGATCGGGAAATCTTCCGACCAGATCTGGCATAAAGTAGCAATGAATCATCACTTGGAACCAATTGCTTGCTGCCACTTCATCCCATGTATGTCGACCAAGGCTTCAAAAGGTCCAGATTTTGCCATCCAATCTAAAACAAATCCAAGGGTTTATAACAATTTGGATATTTCCCTTTATGTCCCTAGAAAAAACTATAAATACCCCCCTCCTCCCTTCACATTCCTCACACCATTTTCTTGAGAGCTCTTGGCCGAAATAGAGGGGCAGCAAGGAGGAGAGGAAAGCCGGGGAAAATCTGTAGCGAAGCTCTGGGTAAGTTTTGATGCCCAGGAGCTTTAAGTTTCGTAGTTCTTTCAAGTAGTTAGTAAAGCTAGAGTAGTCTTTATTTTTATGATTTGGGTATCATATGGGAGGGCTATTTTAGTCTTTATTTTCAAGAATCATAAATGCGTCGAAGTTAAAGCGAAATTTTGGGAAGAAAATAGCCTATGTACTAAGCGGCTAGCGGGGGTATTCCGCTGAAAGGAGGTATAGGGGCAAAATGGTAATTTTTACCTAAAATGCCAATTATAATGTCAAATCACTAATGATAGTGATATTACCCTTATAGGATATCGAAATCTGATTCTGTGCCGTTCTGTTGCCCAGAAGCGTCATCAAGCTTCACGATTTTCCGTAGAAAGTAAAATTTCCAGTAAACATGCTAGAAATACCGTAATCCGTCAACGAAGGTACGTTCGCGTACTGGTAACCTTAACTCTGATGTTTATTGTATGCATATGTGTATGTTAAAAAATACCTATGATTGTACTCGTTGTTATGTCATGCCCTATTTCTCACGTTTCGGTACTCGGATTGTACTATTGTCTCGTAAATTAAATCAGACTATTATCTAATATAAAAATCCAGATTACCTTGGTTGTCTTGTCTGCATATCCGATTTGATACTATTAATAAAATACATCCGACTATACTATTGTCTCGTACTCGATTGTAAATTCTTTGTCTATCATCCGATTGTACTATTGCCTATAATAATATCATAAATATTAATATACATATTCGTTATGTATATCCTATGTCTGACCATAGTAAATGTTGCCAAGAGTCTATGAATGTCTGTTGTACATATATGATGTATGTAATCATGAGGTTAACCGTTACTCGTGGATTCGATGCATGGACCTCGCTTCTTAACTTAGCTTCGTGGTTTTATTTTAGGAACGAGAACCTAGGAGTAGGACAAGGATTATTTTCTAGGAGTCCCAACAAGACTTCTTTCGTCATTTCTTTTGAAACATTATTTATCGCCGTTTAAGGCAATTAAACATGTTACCATGGGTATTTTTAATACATATATCGCTTACTCAATCGCCTCAGGTGCACTACTCTGATCATTTTGAAATGATATTTGAAAAAAAAAATTTATACTGCTTTAGAAAAGTCGGGTTGTTACAATATTTGAAGGTCTTCAATTTTTTTATAACCAACCATGCATTATTTCCATTATTTATATATTTTTTAAAATTATAAATTAAATACATTTGTTTGATTCGAAGTCCTAAGAAGAAATTTAATTATCTTATCGTAGACATTTCAAACTTACCTTGCATGATCTTAGAGAACTCTTGACACACTTATGTTGAACGTAATACGTTTGATAAGATTGATGATAGAGATATAATGCAATATTTTCAAAGAATGAAGAATCGAAGAATACTTTTGTAATCATCTCATTGTAATAGCTTAATTGACTCTTAATTATTATTTTTCTATGTTAAATTGAAGTTTTCTTTTCTTTTCTTGTCCATATTCTTTTGTTATAAATGCATTTAAAACTTTCATTTAAAAAAAAAATTCCGGGGCAGCAATTGTGCACACATAAATATTAAAAGTTGGGTCCGCCACTGCATGTGATAAGTATAAATATGTGGACACAAAAATTCTCCAAAGTCATTTAATACTACTTGTCATCTACGCCAGAGTTAGAAGTCGTAATTTACTAAAAATAAAATTATAGTTTATTAGAATTTAAATCACCATTAATTTACTTATGTCAGTCTGTTTTATGCAACAACCACCTGGTGCATTTGCAGAGGAATGACTCAAGTCGGTTACCTATACAGCCAGCAGCATACGTCTTAATTTCAATAACTCAGTGGTCGACAACCGATATTATATCTCTGTAGTGTGATATTTCATTTACGACGTTTTGTATTCTTATTCTCTACGCAGCAATAAATAACATATTTGTTTCAGACGCATGGCCAACTATTTCATACATGTTAACACAATTTCGTAACCAATTGTCACTATTATTTATATGACCTTTAAGATTTAAAAATTATTAACCTATTTCCCATAGAAATTTACAATTCTTTTTACTCAAATTTATAATACATGTAATTTGAAAGGTTGTAAACTTGTTTTTGAATCTTCAAATATCACTATTCTCATACTGTAAACGTTTAGAAAGAAAAAGTAAACAAAAATATCACTATTTCATGCTTCAAGAACCACACTTTTCCATACGTGTTTTATGGAGAAAAAGTTGTCGACTATCTTGGAGAAGCTTCTTGAATACAAAGTCAACATATCCGGTGCGTTGTGTCGCCAACTGCTTTTGTTGAACGTTATCATAAATAACCCATCTAACATTTCTCTCTACAAACAACTCCCAAGAAGCATTCAATTGACGTCCATACAGTTGCACTTGTTTATTGACTCTTGAACATCTTCCCCTACATGGCCAAATGGTAACATATTAGAGATATATGTAAATGTTTGAACAACTGTATCTATTACAATGGAGAAAGGGTCGATTTGGCGATCCTTGCCATCATCTTAAATAGTTGATGTCATCCGACCGTCCCTTGATAATTTCGTGAGATCTGACTGTCTGTATGTTGATACAGAATTTAGCCAATGAATGTTATGGTCTTCATAAAGAAGATTCACATTCTACATATATTTCGAACGGACAGTGATGTTACATTGTGTATACAAGGTAGAAATTATTATCTTCAGCTTACAAAACAGTATCAAAACATGGGGAAAAAACGAGTACAAGATTTCAAACGTCTACAACTTGAAGGAATAGGTTAGTGTTCTTTATCAATCTTATATCATTATTTATGATTGGTTTATTTCTTTCATTCTGATGGCGCATTCATATCTGTCAAGTGTAATGCTAAATTATTATGTAGGGATACGACCGTGTATGCTTGTGAATCAATCATCAGAGAATCAATATCACCCTGTTCTATCAAATATTACTAATCGATCAGGAAAATATATCATTTACTCCATACAAATACTCTCATTTCATACATTTCAATGTTATAAACAAACTGTATACTGTCCCTTCAGAGTGATTCCTTCATTTATTCTTATCTGATTTGTATTTCATATATATGAAGTTTAATGCAAATTTGTAATGTAGGGAAACAACCGTGTTTAGGAAGTTGGAATTAAGATGAAGTCCATTGTTCTACTCCTATGACTGCGAATTCAGCGAACCCAATTACAATGAACCTTGGTTTGGTTATCATAGAGAATGACATGCAATCACTGTAATCAACAATTATATATGAATCCATCATCAGAGAATCGAATTCTATCTGATATTACTAACCGACAAGGCTCCTCTAATTCCAACCATACTAATACTAGTGGATTGACAGATATCGGCACAATAACCAAGGTTCCTTCTATTAAGCCCTCTTCAGTGTCAGTTACCCGACAAAAGCTTAAAAGAGGTCGTTCAATAAAATATGTCAAATTGCAACTGATTTAACCTGTAGACTTGAGCAACCAATCAATGCATGTAAGTTTCTGTCAGATGTTCATTTTAAAAACTTGGTTCTGTCATGGTATTTGAATCCTCATTTTTTTTAATTTGATGCAGTCCATTCGGAAGTCAACCAGGATGAAAGTGAAAATGGATATGTTATTGGATAGGATCAGACAATGTTCAATCGTTCATTCCAATCCGGCTACTTACACGATGGTGATGCTAGTCACAAACGTAATTCCTGTGGTGCACAAATGTGGTTTGCATAAAGTATTTACAGTGTCAAAAAAAATTAGCACCACATAGTTTGGGATGGGTTGTTGTAATGGGAAGATGATTATACCTCTATTAAAGAGAGCCCCTAAAGAACTTGAGAACTTATTTTTCAACAAGCAGCCAGTATTTTCAAAAAAAAAATTAAAAAATATCCATTCATACAACAATAT
>JAMWYP010000878.1:0-23073 GCA_025563575.1 Acacia pycnantha | reverse complement strand
ATTATACATCCCTCACCAATAAAGTAATAAAGTTTTGAGAAGGACAATAAGTGTTCGATGACATAGTAGGAATCTTTAAATCGGTAATTAGTACTAAATGAGTGAATGAATCACAAACCTTTGGTGGCTTGAAGGGATAATCTAGAGGAAAATGAATTGTAACTAGGAAAACGCCTCCAAAGATAAGGACCGCTAGAGGGCCCATAATTGTTGCTTGCCAATGAAACACGTCTTCAAAGAACATGACCTTCAATGTTTAGAAATAAATGATGATGCACAATATAAGCACACATGAAAAAGAAGGCCAACAAAACTATAAGTTACACATTGCCAACATCAAACAGTAAAATGAAACATCTCATGCAGTTGGCGAACATGAGAAATCCATACTCTGTAAGAAATACATTTAGTGCAAGCCAACATCAGCAAGCTTGCATACTTCAATACGTTATGAATTCTTCCTTATTTAGGGATTGTGATAAGATTGATGGTCATCAGAATTCATAAACTAATAACTGACATGGAGTCAAAATGAACCATTTGCATTTATACTTTAATATAGGCAGAAATGAATGGAAAATGAAGCAGCAAATTACATGAACAGAGGGGAAGGGGGAGAACCTCTTTAATGTACTCTTGCACTTAGTTTTAATCAGTCAATAAGCAGCTGCTCAATAGGAAAGAGTACTCCTAGGAAACTATGTGAATTGTTGGGTTGAAAAGTTTTAACATAAATTAGATATCCATCAACATGGAGGCCTACTCATTTGACTAGTTTTAGAACAACTATGAAACATGAAATAAAGCTGGAGTTAAAAAATTTAGCAAACTACTTATCAATGTTATATTCTTCCAAAACTCATTTCATTCTCAAACGCGGGTGTCTACAGCAAGTTTATTTCATAACATAGTCCCTTAGAAGTGTCGTCATACACATTTAGCCACGCTTTAACAAGTTCTATTAATAGTCAGTAAAGGTTCAACAAAGACCTCACCATTGCATCAATTTGCTCCCCGAAAGAGACTCACTCTATGTACCAATCACACCCCAACAAGGAAAACATTTAGAAATAATAGAAGAATCAAAAGAAAAATAAAATAAAATAGAAAGCAATTTCTCTTATAACAATGGAGGTCATGTAGCAGACAATGACAAAAAATGTTTTTAGCGTACACACCTCACTAGGTTTACCCCACAATCTACGCAAGTAAAAGTCGACTTAGCTTCAACTATTCCAGGAGGTAACATTTCGCACCTCTTGGATTTGATGGCACCCAATCAGCAGAGAAGCGAGTAAATATAGAGTGAATATCTGATCAATATAAATTTTGACAACATATTTTTTTCCAATATGAATATGATTATATGATAACAAAAAAGAATTCTTCAATAATAATACAAGTGGCCTACTATTTAAAGAATTTGTGGTAAAACAAGATTTATAACAATGGAAAAAGTTGGATGGGAAAGAGAAAGTCCTTTGCTATTCTCAAGTTGCTTTAGCCTATTTTCATCCTCTAAATTACTATTGTAACATATCTACAAGATGTGCTTGCAACATATATTCAACACTATATTTGAATGGCCGTTTCAATAATAGCATATAAAAATACAAGAAAAAGGGTTCTGTTAGGAATACATAAATACACCCTGTTTTGTTCATTAGGCATGCTTCCAAATATGTTGGCAAAAAATACTCCCCAGCATATTCAAGGCCCATATGGTATGTTGGCAATGATTTCTAAGGAAATTGGAATTGGAATGCGGGAAGAAAAGGAATTAACCATAATGGGCCAAAAACTAAATTTGGTATGTAAAGAAAAAGTATATTTGGTATGCAAATTCTTTGTTTGGTGAGGCAAGAGAAGTGAAATCCACCGCCTTCGTATCGTCCTTCATAAATAATACTTTAAGTGCATAATCTTGGATGAATTTGAAGACTTATTTATAACTATAGCCTAAGCATCTATTCTCATCCCCTCAATCGAAGATGGTATGAATATCCTTACAAACAATGAGAGGAAAAGAAGTGCACCTTTGATGAATCAATCAATGATTGATCTTGTGATGAGCTTCTGTTGGAACCCTTCATGAAAGACCAAGTATTGCTACCTGTATATTTGTCTTCAATGTAAGTGAGATCAATGGATGGAAGCAGGCTATATGGAAGAGTCAACTGCAAAATTATAATCACCGTTAGTGTCCCACAAAAATGTAATAACAACACATCATCAAAGAGTATTCAAATATTCACTCAAATAAAAGGTGCACCCTTAGAAGGATGAAGAAACAAGAGAGATATGGGAGATTCAACAAGAAGATCATAGTCAAAGTTTTCAATTCATAACTACAATGGCATCACATCAACATTAAATATTTGAATATTTCACTCATTTACAAGGTACGCCGTGAACGAGAATGAAGAAAGAAAGTATGTCAAACCTTTGTTATTGACAATTTTGGGAATGATACTCCTATGAAGAATCCAAAATCACTCCAATAAAAGTAGTTACGATAAGCCTCATACTTTCACGTGGTTTTCTATTAGTCTGATTGCAGCCAAAAAAGAAGCTAGTGTAACTTGAAAATCATTACCGACAATAATTAGCATGAAAAAAATCTAAATATGACTTAACCTCGCGAGAAATGATCCCCATCATATCCAAACTTCTCTAGTCGTATGTTCATAAAATTAAAAGCAAAAGCCACGCTTCACCATATAGAAATTGGCAAGGATCCTCCAAGTATGAAAGAAGTGCCAATTATTATAATACAGCCCCTCCTAAAATGTACAGAGACAATCAATTTGTTAAAAGAATGGAACAAGACAAGTAGTTCAAACGAACAATAGGAGGAAAATACACCATGTATACATTTTCATGAGGGGAAAAGATTATGCTCTATGGAAATCCCTAAACCCTTAAATATACCAAGTATTATTCACAAGTCATACTAGTTTTCCAATATAAGTGTGCTAGAAGAAATGGTAAAGGAAATAAAAATTTTAAGGACCATTCTTGAAATAGTTAAGTGAACCATAAGAAAGAAAAACACGTGCTTTACCCCCATACCTCCGCAAGTAACAGACAGAGCAAGCAAATCAAGTGAATTAAATATAATTCAACAAGGTGATATTTCCAAACTCGAGCACCACCGCCGCACATCCACGCATCAATTTTTGCATAATTGTGGAAATACCCCCGAATATTCGAGCAAAAAAAATACCCTCTGAATATAATAAAAATTAATAAAACTAGTCAAGTAAGATATATGTTACTAGAATATTTTGAAACCCCTTCTTCGCAGCTCACTCCAATGACTGAGACCCTAAAACCACCCTAGAAATCAACGAGAAGAGGAGCCGGACCAAATCGAGAAGGAAAAGGCAGAAATCATCACCCGAGAGAGCGGCGAAGAAGAAGAAGAAGAAGAGAACGGTGAAGCTATCGGTGAGCATCGATATGATTGTAGTGATAGGGCTTGGCTTACTTGGGTTTGGGTTTCGGCATTTGTACCGAACATGGTGGAAAAGATCCGGTGCGGCGGAGACGAGAAGAGACGGAGGTGTGGCAGGACGAGACGGAGCGCGGCGGGGCGGGGCGGAGACGGAGGCGTGGTGCGCACATTGTGAGAGAAATGAAAGGGATCGGGAGGGAGGTGGTGTGTGAGGGTGAGAGAAAGCAGGGCATTTTGGTTGGAAGAAGAAGTGAGCCGCGGAAAGATAATTGGGTAAGGACAAAAAAAAAGTCCCAAGCCAATTTTGCCAATTTTGCGAGGCAAAATAGTTTCCTCTCAAACTTAAGTCATTTTACGGGGAACCTATTTTCCCTCGCAAAATCAAGTCATTTTGCGAGGGAAACAAGTTTTCCTCGCAAATTTAAGTTATTTTGCGAGGGAACCTATTTTCCCTCGCAAAATGACTTAATTTTGCGAGGGAAAATAGTTTCCCTCGCAAATTGCTGGATTTGCGAGGGATTTTTGGTTCCCTCGCAAATATTCAAATATTTGCTCATCACTTATGAAAACTCTCCTTTTATAAGGCACTAACATTATTTACTAATTTCTTTTTCCCAAAAATATTTAAAAAGGTTCCTATCCTCTTTTATAATCCTTAAAACATTTAAATAGTCAATTATCCATTTTTGACTTTAGTTTTACTTCTTTCGGATTTTATATATTGACTTTCTGCCAGAATTTTTACTAATATTTGAAAATTGATAATAAATTGCACAAAAATTCAAATAAGGTGCTTCCAAAATCCGATGACACCATAGTCATTTGTTTAGGTGTCCCTCCAAGGTGTCATCTTGCTTCCTAACTTGATATGTGTTCCTTTTGACTTGTTGACTTTTATTCCATATATGTTAATTGCTTCAAGACTTCATATTATCTCCTTTCATTCCTTGTTTAGCCGAAATCTAGGCCCCTTCAAGAGGTCTTTAATGCTCTTCTTGATGTGAGGAAACATGCACATTTAGATAATTACAAGATCAACTTTTCACCCTTGCTTGACATGTGGCATTTGCACCATAAATGCTTTGGTCTAGCCTTGATGGCTAAGACAACTTACCTCATCGTCTTCTCCCTCTTTTGGACGAAATTTATGACCTTCTAGAGGGTCCCAAGTGTTGAATTTTTAATATCCATTGGCACAAGTTCATATGACAAAACTTATTGTCTTTGTGTACTAAATTGGCTAACAACAAATGCTCCCTTTATGGCTTCCATTAGGCCGAAGTTTCATATAAAAATCAATTAGTCAACTAGCTTATAGTCACAATTCGGATTGAAAATAATCAATAGATTACAAATATTCAATTTATCACATTATATCATAAAATTACATTTCCGTGAATATTAACATTGTACATGGAATCTTAATAAAGCAAAAATTGGGATATTACACTGGTGATGGCCGCGCCTCCAAATATCGGCGCCAGAGCTCAACAAATTAAAAAATGGGGTTGAGGATTTTTATTTTTATTTTAATAAAACTAAGAGTAGTCGGTAATTTCTCGACTTTTGTAATATTTTAAAATTCCAAATCAATCCCTTTGGAATTATTGAAATTCAACATACTTCTTTTTCTGAAAAGTTCAATATACTTATTTACCTTTTACCAATTTTGATGGCATTTTCTGTATTTTTCCTATGTTCCAAGCATACAAAACGCCAAATTGAGAATATCGATCATTTTGGTCCTGTTTGATTTCTTTTACACTTTTGTTTTAATGTGAGATCTATTTTTTTTTTTTTATTTGGGGTGATTAAAGAAATTACTTAATTATAAGATATAATGTTAAATATCATTTTGTAATGGAAGTTTTCGTTAGGGGCATCAGGCACCTAGAAGTTTTCTGGTATCATTTTTGCCGGAAGTTTACAAAAGGAGCAAATATGCCCCTGAAAGTTTTTTAGGGAGCAAATTTGCCCAAGTTTTAGGAGCAAATTTGCGTAAACTTTCGGGGCAAAAATGATACAACAAATGATCAATCCAACTTAAGATTAATCGATGGGCAAGATTGCTACATTTGTAAACTCCTGGCAAAAATGATACCAACAAAACTTCGGTGACCGTGCATCCAAACCCAAAACTTCCGTGGCAAAATTGGTCTTTATCCTTAAGATATATGACATAATCTCTCTAAAATAATTTTGTATAACATTATATTATATATCAACTTATAAGTTAGAAGAATTAGTTATATATATATATATATATATATATAAAATGAAAAAATGTCTTACACTCAGAACTAAAGTTCACCTCAAAACTAGGTCTTATATTTATGACATAGGAAGTATTAGAATTGGTTTGGCTCTTAAAAAATGTGCCTTGGTCACGTGTTCTGAAAATTCAAATAAAAAAAGGTTTTGGAAAACAGTTTTTTTTTTAATTTTAAATATTAGATTATGTGATGTTCATAACCTCTCCCAACTTTTGACATTTTATATCCTACATACCCTCCATGCCTTTATGACTTTCTAATGAATGATTTTTTAGCAATATTTATACCATAAATAAAAAGTTACATATTAATTGTGCACGCATAAGTCCTAGGTGAATTAATTTGGTATTTATTTCATGTAACTCTCTTGAGATTGAAGGCCTATAAATAAAAGGCTATGTTATTCACATTGGATACATCAAAATGAATGAGAGTGGCTTCTTCTTTCTCTCCAATTCTTTCTTGTTTTTCTATCTCCTTCATCTTAATTTGTTGTATTCTCCATATTTTCATAACATTTTTAATGTTTTGACATCTTTTGTTTTACAATGCAAGAGAAGAGTAAGAAATCAAGATAACATGTCGGCTTATGTCTTGATAACCTCTTCAAAATTAAATCAAGGATTGAAATTTAGATTGCAATTTCATATCGTCTCTTAAGGAGCTTTTTATTAATTACTTAGCAACTAAATATGATAATTAGCACAAAACAAGTTAAAAAGGATTTTGAGCTTTTTATTTATCAACTAAGTTGCAATTAAACTAAAATGTTTTAAAAACTAATATTTTTGGATTTTTGGAATAAAGTGGAATGAAATGGAAATTGGTTTTGAAAAGTATTATAAAACCTCGTAGAACAAGAAATTTTATCTATCCTTGTTTTAAAAGATAATTAGAGTGTGCTTGTTTGACAAAAGCGCCTAAAAGACTCTTTGAGCTAGTTTGAGTTGGGTGAATTAAATCTCTCACATCTAGCAAGCCTTAATTCCTCTAACCAAAACCCAATAAAAACTCTAGCAATTGAAATTAGTTAAATGCATTAACACAAGTAATCAAGAACCCTTAGATTACAAACATAATATTTTTCATAACAATCTCAAGTATAAGCTTTACCTAGTCATATACAAGAAATTATTACTAATGAAATTCAAAGTGCACAAAATCAAATCTAAACATATCCAATCTCCAAAATTGTATGAAACATCGAACCATTATAATAATCAAACCTAAATTCAATCATTAAAATGAAAAATAATAAGAAATTAGATAAATAATACTCCCTTTAAGGATCCAAGCTTAAAGAATCAACTAATTGCTTTAGGAGAAAAGAGATTTAGCCACACGCAATTAATAGAAATCTCATCAAAGAGCAAATCCTCCTTCTTGGACAAAATTACAACTACGTAAAATACCATTTGAAAAACAAGATTGAAAGTTGAAACACAGGAAGCAAAGCCACTAGTGCAAAAGGGATTTAAGCATCGCCTCATTTAGAGCGGATCATCGACGCCGCGCTCTCTAAAGGTGTGACCTGTGGTGCTTTTGTAAATAAAAAGAACTTCTTATACGCTAAGTGTGCTTTAAGATCGCCTCATTTAGACCAGGACTAACGAAGGACCGCTCCTAAAACTATGACCAGGTGGCAGTATTTGTAAATATAAAGAACTTCTTATCTGGATCATTTTTTCATAGGTCTTATCCGCACTGTTAAAATAACAACCGGTCTTAAAAATGTTATTAAAAGAATTGAAATATCAATTACTTTTGGAGAAATCTCATACAACTAGACTTATATTTTCTACACTCTTGAATTAATACGGAAAAATTAAAATATAAAGGTATTAAAGTTTTAAGACCGACATATATAGTAGACGGTCTTAAAAGTTAGACCTTTAAGACCAGGACATAAATCACGGCCAAGTACTAAAGTTTAAATAAAAAATTAATTGAAATAAGTTAAGACCAGAAATTATGAGAATGCCTTGGTCTTAAAAGTTAGACTTTTAAGACCGAACTTAAAATCAAAGCCAGGTACTAAAGTTTAAATAAAAAATTAATTAATGTTAAGACCAGAGTTACAATGACCGGGTCTCAAAAGTTAGACTTTTAAGACCTGGACTTAAAATCAGCCTCGTAATATCACTAGGATATTTATCTCGGAATATTATAAATAAAAGTTGGATATTTACGATAAGTGAAATTTCAATCTCCGGTCTTGTATAATTATAGTCTATTTTCTAAGTAGAATTTCGCAAGAAATTAGGGAGTTTAAGGGCCAAATTGCCAAAATGACCAAAATGCCCATGTAAAGGGGTGATTAACTTAGAAATTATAAAAAAATACCGCAAGCGCAGAAATGACCAAGTGAATTAGGAGAGTATATTACCTCTAATTATGGTAATTTAATAAATTATGAACTTGGAGAAATTGTATAAGAAGGTTCAAAAGTAATAAAAAGACCATAATTCCCCTTGTAATTTCTAAAAATGCAAGAGGCATGAAAATACCAATGTTAATACAAGAGTATGAAAGTAATGAGGCATTATAATTAAGAAAATTATCAACTATTGATAATAAAGTAATTAAGTAATATTGGGCTAATTACTTAAGTATAAACAAAGGAAATTAAGAGATAATTGTGTAAAGCTCAAAAATTGGTGGTAATTGGCTTAAAATTAGTAAAAATATATTTACTAATTAATTGGAAATTTTGGAGAAAAATAGTTGAGTCTAGGTATTTTTAAAGCCTAAATGCAAGAATGGACCAATGGGAAAATTCTCAGAAAATTATGTAAAAATAATTATTTAATTAATTAAATAATTAATTAAATAATTAATCAAAATAAAAAAAAGGAAATAAAAAAAAAGGGCAGAAAAAAAAGAAAAAAAAGAAAAGAGAAAAAAATAATAAAAGAAAACTTAATATATAAGTTTTATTATAATAATAATATAATTAATTAAAGTGATAAAGGGTGAATAGTAAAATGAGAATTAGGAAACGGATCCTATCTAGAGATCTAGGAATGGGATTCCCAAAGTCAAGGTAAAATATTGATCGGTGGGTTTTTATCTTCCGTTAGACTTCATGGAAGTTAATTCCAAGCGTTTGTGGCTTTTTCCTAATAAGACGAAATAGGGAAATTCCGAAAAGGCCGGATAGCCAAGAGGACAAAAATGTTATGTTGTGACATTTGGAAAAGAATTGGGAATTTTCATGAACATATTTGGATTCAAGTGATTTTTTCTCGAAGAGATTGATGTTTAGAAAACAAGTTTCGACACCGGACGCGCGTTTGGACACGTTTTCGAGAAAGACTCAACCGACTTTGTTGGAGCCCTATATGAAATCAAAATATAGGTTAACTTGGACATTTCTACTAAGTGAGAATATGTTTTGAGTTATAAATCCGAATTTTGAGATTTCTCCGAAATCACGCGAATCGGGTACGATCGGAGAAATCGGTCTCTAAGCTTCGGAAGGTGACACGTGGCCACCTCCCATTGGCCAAGACCCTTGAATTTTCGGCCTAGTGTGAAAGCAAAAGGGGAGAAAGGGTTTTTCAAAAGTTGTGTTGGACGGTCCAGATCGCTTCTCACAAAGTTGATCCGAGCGGTACCAGAAACCCTACCACCGTTTCTATAAATACCCCCTCCCTTTGCATTTTCTCACTTCATTCTCTTGAGATTTTCGAATCTAGAGAGAGGATTCTAGAGAGAGAAGCTACGGAATTTTTGCTTGCGAAGCCACGAAAAATTGTCAGGAGATCTTGACAAGGTAAGTCTTTCGGGCTTTAGTTTTTAAGTTCGAGTTCTTAGTTTGGTAATTAGTAGAATTGTTAGTTAGATTTAGGAAGTAGGTGATGAGATTCCTATTCTTGTTTTAGGCCTTGTTTGCGTTGAAAAATATGCGAGGGTAAAAACATAGTAGGGATCGAGTCAGAAAAGTTAAAGCTTTAGCAGTTTTCAAAAGTAAGGGTAGAATTTGTTAGAATAGCCTTTAAATTTCAAGTATGATTGGGTATCATATGGGAGGGCTATTTTAGTCATTATTTTCGAAAATCATAGTTGCGTCGAAGTTCTGGCGAAATTTTGGGAAGAAAAGTAGTCAGAGTAACAGTCTTGCGAAATTCCGCCAATTAGGGGTAGAAGGGCAAAATGGTAATTTTTACCTAAAATGCCGAGTTATTGTGTCAAATCACTAATGAAAGTGATATTACTCTTATAGGACGTCGAAATCTTGTCTCTAGCTTGCCAATTCTGTTGTCCAACGTGCATTGTCGGACAAACCATGTTTCCGTCGAGAAATACGGATTCGCTTGAAACATCTACGTACATCAACGAAGGTACGGACGCGTCTTGTAACACTAATCCTATAGTTCTCATATACGAATATGTCATAGATACGTTCATATACAGGGGCTCTGCAGGGTCGCGCTTTACATACGGCCTTGTACGGGTTATAAGACATGATAATACCGCTTTGAGTTTTCCTACGGCGAGGACACGTGTTCGTGGCACGGGGTAATGTGCGAGCTATATATGTGCGGGACTTTACATCTTGCTTTATGCTTATGTCACATATCGTGTCACAATGTTGTTGTGTAGGACCTTACATATTTGCTTCGTGCTTATGTTACATGCGTGTCTCACTTCGATGAGATGTTCTTTGTTATGTCATGAATATACATTGTCTATATCTTGTTTCTATTTGAGCATAAGGTTAACACGTTTTTGAGATTCAATGCGGTGAATTGAATCTCGGCTATGCTTCGGGATCCGGAGGACCACGGATCGGTGCTAGGGATAAGCGACGGCGGGGAGTAGGCTACGGCGAGTCAAATTATCGCTTTGTACTTATCTTTTGAACAAGTAGGATCACTTTGTAATGTTCAATACTATATTACACTATGGTTCATATTTTGTTATGATCGGTTACTCTTTCGCTCCATTGCTCTACTACGATTGAAAAAAAAAAAAATTCCGCTTTAGAAAATGGGATGTTACAAGTAGGTACTAAAGTTTAAATAAAAAATTAATTAATTTTAAAGCCGGAGTTATATAAAGATCGGTCTTAAAGGTTAGCTTTTAAGACCGTATATACTCATTTTATGCAGTCTTAAAAATGAGGCGCCAAATATACGTTTCTTCGCGGAAGCTTTTGTCACACTCATTTGAAGAACCCCTGTTCACGTTGCAAAACCCTTCTGTTGCATTACCTCTCTTCCTGCGCCCAGCGTCACGTTAGCCTCTGTTACTCCCTCATTTGCTCGGGCATTCCTCTCCTTTCTTGAAAATGAACGGTGAAAACGATTCCACTCGTGTTCTGGAACTCAGAATCTTGCTTTGGCCGGTGTGGGTCGACGAGCGAACCCTCTTCATCTCACAATGAGCCTCCTCGGTGCCGTGCATGCCATGGTAGAGAGCGGCACACGAATGAGGAGGTTTCCCTTAGTCGAATTCGGGACGAAGCTCGAGATTCGGTTTGATGACAATTTGCAACCTTTCGGTCCTAATAAAACCACATAAACTAGTTTTGTCGGCGCTCTAGTATGTAGCAAGGTTAGCATCTTGATTGATGAGTGGAAAAATGTGGACCAAAGCACAATAAAGGATCCTATTTGGGACACTATCCGAAACTTACATACACCGTCCTTGACTACGAGAAGTTGAAAGACTCAACATTGTCTTATTGTCTTTGAGCGGTTTAGGAAGTTTAAGACCTTTCTAGCTAACACGTATATTTTTACCGAGGTGAAGCGACCATAAACCACAGCACAAGTACAAATTTATTGATGAACACATTTGGCAACAATTTGTTCGTTGCGGACCACTTCACGAAGCCACGGTGAGTTTATATTTAGTTTTGTTTGCACTTTTGTTTGCTTATTAACTTTGTGAGGATATGTGAATGTTATTGTGTACATCTAATCACATTAGTTAAATGGTTTGGTGTGTGAATAGAAGTATACATTTCCTTCCTTTGTCTGCATCGAGAGGAGCATGTCCTAATTCCATGCAAGTCGATATGTAAAGCTGTGTAATATGGTTAGGCGTTCTTTGTTAGTTAGTTAGTATGTTAAGCGTGTAATGGTTTCGGTGCAAGTAGTTAGTTAGTTATTCTAATATGTGTGTAGGAACCAATTATGATGAATGAATGAATTAGTGAGTTGGCGGCAATTACGCAACTCCCTTTCCTTTGGTTTTCCCAATTTCTTCTACAATGCTACATCTTCCTTAAGTAAAATGTTGAATCTTGATGAAGTGAATTTGACTAATGTTTGACGTTCATATCAAGCGAAGTTCTCTAATTTACGGTTAGTGACATGGTTTGGAATTCATAATTGATAGTTGTTTTCAATCCTAATTCACGAGAAAAGAAGGAAAAATACCAAGAGATCGGGAGAAAGAATGATTTCCCACGGGGCTTCTCGCGACGGATATGAAAAGGCCGAAAAATATTTGATGGCGACCAGCGGAAGAGATTGGAAGATGAAGCTGAATCCAATCCTTGTGCGGTAGTTGACCGACCGCCATCTCCAATACGTCGCGAGGAGTTGTGGTTGTATATTCGGAAATAGCCAGCGGCGCCTACACGAGTGAACAAACTCGTGTAGTTCTTTGAAAGAATTGTAAGTATCGATATTGTCATTTTTTACTTACTAAACATGTTTCATTACTAAGCTTCTCGTTATCGTATCTTACAGGGAAGATCTTAAACGAAGGAAGCGAGAGGGATCTTTGCGTCGGACGGGAGGAATGATGTTCGGCCGTTGCGGCCAGGAAGCCGAGATCACTCGGGCGTGTAAGGGGATTGGAGGACGGGTAGGCCTAAAGCAATACTTTGGTAAATCAAAACGCCACGGACAAAGTATGGTTACCGGGAGGAGATGGATCGGACACTTGCGGCGGAGAAGCTACATTGAGGACAATGTTTCAAGGCGAGATGAGCAAGATGAAGGAGGAAATGGATCGAGAAAATGAAGTGTCTCCCGAGCTCTCGGCCGAGAGCGTGTGGATCCCTTGACACCTTGGTTGCACTGTGCGACGGCGTGAGCACTAGAGGGAGCTACATTGTTGGACAGTCAGAGCAACATTGTCATCTGTATGTGGAGGATCGTGATAGTCATAGACAATTGGTTGCTAAAGGTGTCCACAACTTTGGATCAGCTGTACACCACCAATAAATGGATAATGATGAAGTCGAGTGTCGGTTGAAGAGGTGATCATTGATGCCGCACTGTCCCTCTCCCGACTTATGAGTGAAGATTGTGAGTGATGTCAAGGGAACCTTCATCTCTTGGCCAGTGAAGCTTGTAGATGTCTCTACTCCTCGTCAAGCTCCACCTCCTCGTCAAGCTCCACCCCCTCCTCAAGCTTCACCCCCTCATCAAGTTTCACCCCCTACTCAAGTTCCATCCCTACTTGCTAACTTGACGGCGAAGGAAAAAATATCCGAATTGGTAGCCAACGGATGGTTTAAAGATAAATCGTGGCATGTCAATGAAGTAGTAGGCCTCGATCATCCTCAACCGCTTTTAGTTGATAATGAAGATGTAGAGTCCATCTTGCTTCTGGACGGGAGGTTACTAGTGCATGTGTTCAAGTATTTATGAAGTAAGTATCTTCTTCCTTGATTACATAATTTAAATGCCTTAGTTTAGACACGCATACATATATACTAATTCCACGATCGATGTCATTCTTGTAGGTGCGTGCACGAGAAACTGGTTCAACGGGGGCGAGAATCGAGGATTTTGGATTCTTGTGCCCAGGTGTATGCAAGTACAACATCCAAGGAAATGAGACGAGAGTACATATCAAAGAGGGTGTGTGAAGTTCCAAGAAAGGTGTACTTGTTTCCATACTTGGCTCGGGTACATATATATCATAATTCTTGTACAATTCATTAATTACGCTACATATATATATATATATCGAGTACTTTCTTGCTTTATTGAAATTTCAGCAACCACTATCGATTAGTCGTCATGAACATGGAGTCGCATTTTGTTATCTTCTTATGCTCCGCTCACAGGCGATCCATCGCCTACGTTAAAGTAGATCATCAACTAGTAAGAATGTCATTTTGATTGTCTTGTAAAATCTCTGTTGTGAATTTTCGGTGAACATTGCGATAAATTTGTGATTTTGATGATAGTGGCATGACGACCTTCAAAGAACGGTAAAAAAGACGTGGTGGGTTTGATCTCAATAACCTAAATGGTACCAACCAGAAGGTTAGTACATATTTGGATATGGCATAAGCTGTCTTGTGAACTTGGTGAGTAAGCTATATATGCTCTTATATATTTCTTGTTCTTTTAGACAGTCGACATTGCCCGAGAATCGAACTTATGTGGCCCTTACGTCATGAAACACATATATGATATTATGACGGAGGAAAGACTAAATTCATTTGCAAAGGTAAAATGTTATAGCTGAATCGATCATTTAGATGGCTTAATGTTGAAAGACTTGGCTATCACCCAGAGGGGGTGAATTGGGTGTTTGATTAAAAACTTAGAACTTTAAAAACTTTACGCAACTTGCTTGAAAGAAGTTTGAATGGCAATAATAATTTGTAAAGTGTTAAGCAATCATTCAAACATATATCTTGGGAATGTAAGAGATAAGGGAAGAGAATATGCAAGCTGTGATTTATACTGGTTCGGCCCAATCCTTGACCTACGTCCAGTCCTCAAGCTCCACTTGAGATTTTCAATCCACTATCTTCTTTTCAACTTGATTACGTTCTATACTTGAAGTAATCCTCTCGCTGGACTTACTCCCCCATACAAAGCGTAATCAATACACACATTTGATTACACACTCTTTTCAAGTAATCCTCTCACTAGGATTCACTCCCCTTACAAGGCATAATCAACACAATGTGTTTTCCACTCAAGATCACCCAATCTTGAGTAACTCACGAATATAAAGATAGAATTTTTACGGTGAATCTTCTCTCTCGAAGTGTATGGATAAACAACTGAAGTACAATACAACTCATTTCACTCTCTAAGATATGTAGACATTGAAAAGCAGAGTAAATGGTAAGAATATCAGTATGAGCATTACGAATATGCGGACTTGTGTTTACGTGTTTTCTATGTATTCTCTCATCTCTTGTACGTGTTGTCTTTTGTAGACTTCAAACCCTCACGAGTATTTATGCTGGTTGAAGTCATGAACGTTAGGAAAGCACTGAGGTTCGAACTCAATGGAGAATATAACTGTTGTAAGTGCTTCTGAATAATTCCAGCTGCATTTGTCTGAACATAGTTATTTGCAGATTTGAATATTCAGAACTTGGATCTTCAAGAATGTCTCCCATGATGATGTTCAGCCTTAGAAGGTGGAAGCCTTGTTTTCTGCATTAAAGTATGGTTGGGCTTCTTTCCAGGCTGTCTCCACTTGCTTCTGTCCAGAAGTTATTTTAAAATAATATTTGTGGACATTGAGAATGGTGACTGTCATGAACAACCTTGAATCCATTGAAGCTTCGTCCAGTTGGAGCATTTGATTGTTTGAATGTTTGAATCCATTGGTGAAGCATCACAGACGAGCATTCAACTTCGTTTCTTCAAGTTTGTGATTGGATTCATTCACTTTCTCATTTTTGAAAATCTGCATCAAGTTCATCTTCTAAATCTTGATTTATCAATATTGATGTTCTCTCAAGCTTTAATAATCTGAAACATGCACACAAATGATATAAATAATGTTATGAAGAAGTATAAGTCATTTGGGTAATCATGTGATTGAGAAATGAGACTTTTGGAATGATGATTTTACGCATCGGGGACGTGAACTCGAGTTTGGTTAAGTAGGCTCGAGTTTCCCTTTGTTGATGAAGGCTAAATTCCTCTCGGCAGAGCTAAACTCGAGCTTGTAACTTTTAGGCTCGAGTTTGGTTCTCTCAAAACCATATTTTGCTCTGTCTTGTCTAAACTCGAGGGTGTAACTTATAGGCTCGAGTTTGGATGATTCAGCGACACAGTAGCTCTACGTAACCCGCGAACTCGAGGTTTACCAACTAATAGGCTCGAGTTTGGCTTTCTGCAGAAGTTTCATTTCCTCTCGAATCCAGCGAACTCGAGCTTGTCAACTAATAGGCTCGAGTTTGCTTCACTGATAGCAAACTTCCAACATCCTGAAAATACAGTCCACTTTCGAGGCCATATCTCCCTGGTCTGAACTCCGTTTTCATTGGTTCAACTTGCGATGGAAAGCCCTTTGCGTCTACTTTCCAATGCCACAAATTTCAGCTCAATTGGATTTGTCATTTTTGAGATACACGCAAATCATTGAAGGTTGGTCTGTTGTGTGACGTGAATATCACTGTCAACTTCATAAATTCATAGATCCTTTATCTAAACTCCTTTTGACTTGAATTATATATCCACATGACGTATTGGGAGTCTAGTTTCATATGCCACTGGTTTCACCTCAATCCGATCTCTGGTTTGGAAGATATCATTGAATTACCGGACGTCGCCTGAGTGAAACGTTGAGCAGAAGTTGCTGAAATGTTGAAGACCGGTGTAAACTCGAGTTTGTACTTACGAGGCTCGAGTTTGCCTTGTCTGAGATGCCGAAATGCTGAAGACATTACAGGCTCGAGTTTGCTAATGATGGGCTTGAGTTTGGAGTTGCGGACACGAGGTTTGAGTATACGGGCTCGTGTTTGTCTTGTCCGAGGCACGAATTGCTGAAGACATTATAGGCTCGAGTTTGCAAGTTATGAACTCGAGTTTGATCATCATGGAACTGATTTTGATGGTTTTAACTCTCTACGAATTGATCCGTTCCAACTTCCATATGATCTTGGAGACTTCTAGCATCAATATAAGAACTTGAATAAAGATATTCCTTGTATTGCAAGTTGAGTAAATACCCTTTTTGGTCCTGAAAAACCATTTGACCCTTTTTGGTCCTGGTAAAATGTCATTTTGGTCCTTTTAGGGACTAAAAGGACCTTTAAGGAATTCGAGGATTAAAATGTACAAAAAAAATGATCAAAAGGACTAAAAGGATTATTTTTCCATTTTAGGGACTAAAAGTGACTTATTTTTCGGGGACCAAAAAGGGCATCGTGTTTTCAGGGACCAAAAGGGTATTTACTCTTGCAAGTTATTCCTTCTTCAATTTCTTCTCTTCTTCTAGATTACTCCCAAAATCATTTGATAACTTCTTGCTTCCTTGATATTATGATATTCTCATTATATTGTGCAAGAGCTTCTTTCTTCAATCAACATTCTTCATCATTTAAGTATACTCCATTGTAGCTCAAATATGATGAAGCTTCATTCCAACTTACATTTTAAACTTTGCATCTACATTAAATATAAGAATTAGTCAAAGTAGAAGATAAATGTAGTATGCAACCTTTTTGCTCTTAAGAATGGCTTCTATATAAGACATCATCAAAACTAATCAAAACCAACATTCACCTTTTGATGATGGCAAATACTTTAAGAAAAATATGTATGAATATGAATAACTAATAAACCCAACATATTTTTCTTGCCATTCTCTCCCGTTATTTGTCATTAGCAAAAGTTTAAGTTAAAGAAGAGATGCTTGTAGAGAGACAAATAGGAAAGCAAATTAGAATGAATCAAAGAATTGATTTTCTCTCCCCAATTGGAAATTGTTTTCATTCTTAATATGATGCAACTTGAGATGTTGTTATGAAAACAAGTTTGAAAGAGTTTGGAGAGGTTTTCAAAAACATCTTTCACAATTAAAGCATATAAATACCAAACATGTGCAGAATTTACTGAATATAAAAGGATAAGGTTCAGAAATGCTCATGTAGGTTTTGCAAATTGATGAAAGATCAATGACGTCCATTTGCTTGCTTTCTTCTTGTATGAGATCATTTCCATCCTTCTCCTTTCCTTCATCGGACTCTTACTGAGAATATGTCTCGGGTGACTTCAAGAAGTCTTACTGTTAGTTCTCTATGTATTTTGATGATTAATAACAATTGTAAACAAGTATGAATGTTTTAAAATGACATAAGAGTCAAAATCATTACATCACTTAGAAAAACTCGAGCCTAACTAGGCAAGCTCGAGTTTCTTTACAACTCAGAGCTCATCGAGGCTATCTCGGCGCATGCGAACTCGAGCACGAGTAAATACACTCGAGCCTAAACTCCCATGGTATAATAATAAAGAGTTTACGAATGAGTAAACTCGAGCACGTATAGACAAGCTCGAGTTTGCCCATGGCGGGAAGATTTTCCAATTAAAATGCATCTCTTTAAACTTCAGAGTTTATCTTTATTGAGTAGAGTTTGCTTGTTCCTATGGCTATAAATTGATGAACACTCGAGCCCAAGTATATGGACTCGAGCCTAACACTTTGTGTAGAGTTTACTCTATGGTTTGACAAAACGAAGAAGAGTTTACAAAACAGTAAACTCGAGCTGTTATTGCAAGCTCGAGTTTTTCCTTGGCGAGAGAGCTCCCAAGTTTTCTTCTTTACAAAACTCCGAGTTTAAGTTCAAACCTCAGTTCACTTCAATAAGCCATGGAATAAACAAAGCTGAACTCGAGTCCTAGAAAATGAACTCGAGCCCTTCATGCGAAGAGAGTAAAGCAAGTGTACAAACTCCGAGTTTGTATTCGTGCTCGATCCACTCTTTCGAATGACCAAAAAACTCTTAGGCATGAATAGTGTTAAACTCGAGCCTAATCACTAATGGACTCGAGCACCTTAGCTTGTGAAATATTACTTGGTGCTCGTACGAAAAAATGCTTAGAGATCATTCGAACTCGAGCCTACCTTCGTGAACTCGAGTTCACATGGTGAAACAAATTACAAACTCCGAGTTTACATCAAACTCGAGTTTGCTCTCACGAAGATAAACCGAGATACTCTAAAAACCTCTGGTTTCATCCTGATTGTTTTGAACTACAAACTTACCATATTTATATGAATTGATTGCATTCATTTAGAGAATTCAAATGTATATTTAACCACTCTATATTGAGAATGTTTCAGGTATTAGTTGGATCAAACAATACATTGAATAAAGCGCGAAGAATCAGAAAGCAGTATGATTTCACGCGTCTAGGAATTCAATCAGCAGAAATTCGAGAACCCAACGGTTATAATCCTCATCAAACTGAATTTCAAATGAAGAACATGCAAAATTGAGAAGTAACGGTCACATAGCAACTCACCGCTATATAAGGAGCTGATTACAAACTTGAAACACACGAAAGATTAAGCGAAATGAAAAGCAAGCTCAAGAGTTACTTATACATTCGGTTTTCTTTACGTATTGTATTTGATATACAAAGAGCCTCAGTGTTTATCAATATCTTCTCTGTGAGAGAGCTTTTATACAAATTATTCATCCATTGTAAAAATCTCAAGTCAAGGGGACTTGGAGATTGCGATTTAAGATTACAACTTGTAAGGGGAGTGTATCCTAGAGAGGATAATCCTTGAGTACGAGTGTGTATCGAGTTAAGTGATAGTAGAAAAACCCGGATAGTGCAGGAATGGGACGTAGGTCAAGAGTTTAGACCGAACCAAGATAAACTTTACGTGTCAAGCTCTTCTTCCCTATCTCTTTACGTTTAGCTTGACTTGGGTGCAAAGTTATTTTAAAAGTTTTTAAAATCCCCAATTCACCCCCCTCTTGGTGATTTCCTTTCGTTTTCATTTGGTATCAGAGCCGAGGTTGTCAATTTGAAGGATTAACATCCTAGACAAAAAGATCCAATGGAAGGAATTCTACCGATGGAGCCTCAATCAGCCAGAGCCCCAGGGTTTCAATGGAGAACACTACTCATTCTGGAAGGCTAAGTTCAGGGTCTATGTAATGGCCTCTGAGTTTGGTTTGTGGAGGGTCTTTGAGAAAGGAAACTATGTTCCTTCCTCGGTTGTAGCGATGTCGAACTCCCAAGAAAAGAAGAAGAGTACGATGACAATGATAAAAAGCAAGTTACTCTCAACATGAAGGCAATCCACATCTTTGGAAAGTGCTCTTGGCCAAAAGAGTATTTCGAATCTGCACTTTGCCATCTGCTAAGCAAATGTGGGATGCTCTTGAAATAGCTCATGAAGGAACAGTTTGCGATCAAAGAAAATCGTATCAATACTCTCATGGTAGAATATGATTTATTGCGAGATGAAGCCGGAGAGTCTATTGGTGAATTTCAACTCGGGTTCACTCACTTTGATCAATCAACTCATTGCCTTGGGAAAGAATATGAACAACCTGCCCAAGTGAGGAAAATACTAAATATTCTCACCAAGGAATGGGAAGCCAAGGTCAGCGCAATTGAAGAATCTCGAGGCGAATCAATGGCCTCAGTAAACGGCATTATTTGGTAGTCTTTTACGAGTATGAGGGAAGATCAAATTCAAGAAAGGGCTAAATGACATCAATGTCAAGAACAAGGGAATAGCTCTTAAAACCATCAAAGAGGTAAAATCAGATGACGATGAAGAAGATGAAGATGAAGATGAAGATGGTGAGCTAGGAATGATGGTCAGAAGATTCAAGAAATTCTACAAAAAGGACCAATCTCACGAAGGTTTCACAAAGGAAATTCTAGCACGAAACTAAGAAACCAATTATATGCTATGAATGTGAGAAACCGAGGCCACATCAAATCGAGAATGTCCTCGGTGAAAAACAAAGAGAAGAAATTCAATAAGTTCAAGAAAAGAGCTTATGTATCGGCTATATGGGGCAACGGCTCATCGATGAAGATGAGGCGAAGAGGAACAAAGTGCCAATCTACGCCTTGTGGCTCAAGAGGAATCGGACAACGAAGAGGTAAGTAATTCGATTTACCTTATGATGAATTATCTTCAACATATGATTCTCTTTATCTTTGAATTTAAGAAAGCGCAAAGAGCTCTTATTTTCAAAAGAAAAATCAAACTATTAGAAGAACAAGCTCAAACGATTCCTACACTTATCTACGCTTGTGAAAAGGAAAACTCTACTTGTTCTAATCATGATGCAAAACCAACTTATAATGAATTGTCTCTACGAATACAAACTTGTTCAAAATGAATTTGATGAACTTCTTTGAAAAATATTTTGTTTTAAAAAGGAAGAATACAACACTTGAGCAGCAAGTAGAAAATCTTTCGAGTTCTGAAAATATCATATGTGATGAATGTTCTATTACAAGAAAAGAAAAATGAATACCTTACAAAGACTCTTGAAAAATTCACTAGAGGAAGTGAAATGCTTGAGGTAATTTTGAAAGCTTGACAAAGATTTACAAATGACAAATCGGGAATTGGTTTACAAGCATGATTGCATGACAAGAAAGGCAAAGAAACATGGACAAAGATCTTACATGAATTATTTTCAAAAATGCTTCCATACCTCAAATCCTTTTGCACATTGCAACTATTGTAATAGAAAAGGTCATACCACTTCTTCATGTTTTCATAAGAAAGATAGATCAATTAAACTGTAGGAAACTATCAATGGGTGCCTAAGGGATCCTATATGATTCCTAAGACACAACTAACCCAAAAGGACCCAAAGAATATTGGGTACCTAAAAGATGATATCTCTTTTATATGCGAGTTTGTCTTAGAGCATCAAATCCCAATAAGTGGTACATTGACGGTGGATGCTCAAGACATATGGCGGAGACCAATCCAAATTTGCTTCAATCAAACATAAGGAAGGTGGCAAGGTAACATTTGGTGGAAATGAGTCAGAAAAGAATTCTTTGGCATTGGCAAAATTGGAAATAGCAATGGACCTCAAATCAAAGATGTTTATCTTGTGGATGGATTATGTCACAACCTCCTCGGTGTGAGTCAAAGCACGGACAAAGGAAACCTAGTCATCTTTGATTCGGAAGAATGTTTGATTGTAAGTAAGGATGCTCTCTCCTTAGATAGTATTAAATCCAAAGCATTATTGAGAGCTCCAGAGAGAAGGTGCTTGTTACACTCTTAATGCGTCTAAAAACAATTACGATTACGAAAAATGTTTTGTTGGTAACTTAGATGAAAGTTGGTTATGGCATAAGCGTTTAGGACATGTCAATATGATTCAACTTGATAAACTACGAGAAAAAGGAATTGGTTATTGGTTTACCAAAACTTTCTTTTAAAAATGATATGATACGTGATGCATGTCAAAAGGTAAACAAACCAAATCTTCTTTCAAGTCGAAACAGAAATATCAACTAATAGACCTCTCCAATTACTCCGTATGGATTTAGTTGGACAGGCTAGAAGTAAAAAGCCTTGGCGGCAATCTTTATACATTGGTTATAGTAGATGATTTCTCAAGATTTACATGGGTCATTCTTTTATCATCAAAAGATAAAACATTTGATCAATTTATTGTGTTTGCCAAGAAGGTTCAAAAGAGAAAGGATTCTCTGTTGCGGGTATTCGTACGAGATCATGGTGGAGAATTTGAGAATCATGCCTTTGGAGAGTGCAGCGATAGTATGGGAATCAATCATAACTTCTCGGCTCCAAGAACCCCTGACAAAATAGAGTTGTTGAAAGAAAGAATAGAGTGCTTCTTGAAATGGCAAGATCAATGCTAAATGAGAACCAAACATCTCAAGTGTTTTGGGCGATGCTATGAACTTGCTTGTTACATATCAAGCAGGGCATATCTCCGGAAGAAATTGGACAAAACTCCTATGAACTCTACAAAGGAAGAAAACCCAACTTAGCTCATGCGTATCTTTGGATGTAAATGCTTAATCCACAATAATGACAATGCGAGGAGAATTTGAAATGTCCATGATGGGAGAGACAGTTACTTCCTTGGACTTCAAATCAAGCAACGCCATGATGGAATCTTCATTTCCCGAGACCAAGTATTTGAAAGATCTATTGAAAAATATGGTCTAGTTGATGTAAGTGGAGACGAGATACTCCAATGAGTTCAACTGCAACTGCGAGATCTTGATGAAAAGGGTGGCTTCAACATCACTAAATATAGAGGAATGATTGGATCATTACTCTATCTTCACAACAAGTCGCCCGATATTCAATTCAATGTTGGAATGTGTGCTAGATTCCAATGCGCCTATGGAGTCTCATCTTTGAACATGTTAAAAGAATTTTTAGATATCTTAGCCGATACAAAGACTCTTGGATTATGGTTTCCCAATCAACTGAACACTTAGTAGCCTATACGGACTCGGATCATGCAGATACAAGGCCGACGAAAAAGCACAAGTGGTCAATGTGAGTTCTTTGGAGGTTCATTAGTATCTTGGTTCGCAAAAAGCAAACCACGGTATTTGTGTCATCCACTATTTGAGTATGTTCTGCCTCGAGTTCTTTGTGCTCAAGTTCTTTGACTCAAACAACAAT
>JAMWYP010000877.1:0-23253 GCA_025563575.1 Acacia pycnantha | reverse complement strand
TAACTTATTATACTTCATACTAGTAGCAGATCTTGGAATATATATATATATATATATATATATATATATATATATATATATATATATATATATATATAATTTTTTTTTGGGGGAACGTATACTCATTAACTAATTAAAAAAATATTTGGGGGGTCAAATGTATAATAAAAGTATTTTAACAAGTTTAATATATGAGATAACATACCTTTTTACATAATATTAAATTTTTAAAAAAAAATTCTGAACACATTTTTTTTTGAGGAGGGGGGGGGGGATTGTTACACTAAGCTCCATCTTTGCTTCATCCCAAATAACTTAATTATCACAAGGTAAGATTACAAGGTAATTATCCGTTTTTTAAGAATGATTGTGGGTTGCTAACTTGCTATTCTATTGCATGTATACAAATCAAGGTTATCAAACTTGAACCAGCCTTTGATCGAGGTAGTGGGTCAAGGGTTAGATCGGGGATTCAAGCAGAATTAAGGATTAGAAGTGAAGATTTCAAGATTATTAATATAAAATTCTGAATAAATTAAATAAAAAAATTATTTTTTAAATGAAAAAAATACTGAACCGGTAGGACTGGACCGATTCATTAGTTTTCAAGTCAAACTAGCCGATCTGATCTATATTTAATAACACTGATGCGAACAAGAGTAAGTTTGAAATCGCAAATGCAGAGAAAAGACTAATTTTCATCCAATTTAGAAAAGGGTTAAGGTGCATTTTTAAAATATTATTCTCTGAAGGCATCAGAGGCACAAATATTAATTAGCATTCATCTTAAATACCAACAAACAATTAAAAATTGCAGAGTTAAGCTTGACGAAACTTTTAAAAGGGTGGAGTCACACCTTGGTGCCGTTCAGAAAAAGTTAATGTCCCTTATCAAAAGGTGATTAGTACACCCGACTTTTATTGGGAGGAACTCAGCACAAAAATGTTTACTCAGGGAGCTCCCAACACAAAACTCTTAATTTCACTAAATTAAATAATTTTTTGTCTATTATCATTATTCAAAACTACTTATATAGATATCTATGGACAAAAATTACTCATTTGCCAAAATAAACAAAAGTTTTAATTAAAAATATAATTATATGATTTAAATAAAACTAAAAAATCTATTATATCCGGAAAAAATGAAATGAGTTTAATTTTTATTTTTATAAAAAGAGTTTAATGGATATCAACATTAACACTTAATAATATAAAGTTGAAAAAAAATTTGTCATTAATTAAGTATCTTGGAATAGCCTCAGCAAATTATTCATGGGACTTTTTTTTAAAAAAAATCAACAAGTCCCATATTGATATAATCAATCGATAATTTAATTAACAAAAATATCATTAAGTTGCCGGATTTATATTATTAAGTGTCAATGTTAATATCAATTAAACTCTTTTTATAAAAATAAAAGTTAAACTCATTTCATTTCTTTCTGAATATAATAGATTTTTTAAATTTTTTAAATTTTATTAACTCACATAAATTTCTTCTAAAATAAAAATAAATCATTTTTTTTGTTTAACATATATAATAAATTATAAAACACCTTGAGAGTTTTATTTAAATCATATAATTATATTTTTAATTAAAACTTTTGTTTATTTTGGCAAATGAGTAATTTTTATCCATAGATATCTATACAAGTAGTTTTAAATAATGATAATAGATAAAAAAAATTATTTAATTTAGTGAAATTAATTTTGATATTAGGAAAATCTTTTTTGTGTTTTCTGGCTCTGAATAAAAGTTCTTTAGTTATCTGAGCACCTTAGCTAAGGACATTAACTTTTTCTAACTTAGGCACTATTTTCGACTGTACTTTTACTAAAGTTCGTTAATTTATCTAGCAATTTTAATTGTTTGTTATTATTTAAGATAAAAAAATTATTTATTTGGACGCTCCTAGGGTAATAGTTTATTGGCAAAAATGCAGCTTAACCCTTTAGAAAACTATAAATTTTGATCACATATCCATCGATCACTTCAATATTGGTAAAAATGAGAGTTATCTTTATTCCAATCTAAATTGCAGTGTGTATCATCAAGTAAAATGTAACAACTCAACAAATTACACACACACACACAGATATATATATATATATATATATATATATATATTGCCCACCCGATTCACCAGAGCTTTGCCCCGACTAATCTGGATCCGACCCGCGTCGCGCACCTGGCTATGATGGGAGAGTCTCCTAGCGGGGATTTTTTTGCATTCATCACAAGGCTCGAACTCGAGATCTTGCTTAAGCGAGCGACATAAGTCGTTTACCACTTGTGCCAACCCTCGTTGGTACACACATATATATATGTGTGTGTGTATACACATATGTGTGTATGTGTGTATCTTGCTCATCACGTACTAATTCACAACTACAATGTGTGTGCGTACAAACATTATTGTGTTGACATTATCTGTCTTTTGTATAACTAGTCGTATAGATTTTCTCATGATACATCAGCGTATATACATGATTTGATTATTATTATTATTATTATTACTTGTATAAATGTATAATACGGGGCAAAAACCCAATTCTCATAATTTGACTAATTATTCTAACTTTTTCCTATCATAAAGCAACTTAACGATGTCCAAATATATACGAGCGATTTATGCTTTAAATAAATTTTGGCATATTCATTGTGGATTTCAGGTAAAATAATTAGTTGTTGTTATTTTAAATTAATAATGCTATCGTATGACATTGTTTGGCATATTGTCTATAATACTACTCTATAATCTCGAGGATATTATATTTATTGTATTTTGTGTATACTGTTATGAACCTACATAAGGCCCAGTAGCGGTCAAGCCCAACAACCAATGGACGAGGTATAACCGTCCTACCTATTTGCGAGGAGGATCTCAACTGTCCCACCAATTTAGGGCGACCCCTTGAACTATTTACCTATATTCACACCGTGCGCACACCCCAACTCCCTTGGCGAAGAGCTATATGCGTGCACAAAGTGACCCCATAAATTTCCGTATGTTCATTGTGTGCTTTCCCCCGTAAATAATAAGAAGAGACTTTGATCCAACATCAAAGTACACCATTGTCTATCACTCTATAATCTCGGATATCGTATTCTACATTGTGTGTATACAAAACTATTTTTTTATTATTTATGCATATAAATACTCCAGGTGAAACATTAATTCAACTTCTATGAATGTAGTATCCTAGTTGAGAAATGTAGAAAGTCCGCTTTATAAACCGGTTGCATTTTATAAAAGGTGTAGAAAGTTCTGTTAATATATTTTTTATCCTTACTAACTAACTTTAAACATCAATTCTAAAAGGAAAGAAATACAGAAACAAAAACTTTAAAATTACAAATTTTAAATCAGGTTTGTTATTGAGAGTTGTTAAAGGAATAATAAAACTTAATAAACAAATTAAAACTCAATTTTTGGGAAAGAACTGATTTGAAATTATGCATTTCAAAGTTATTTTTCTGTTTTTTTTTTTTTTTTTCATTCTAAAATCAGTATAAAGAATATTTTATAGGCCGATTTCAAAATTGTTTCTACACCAGTTTCAGAATGGGTGTAAAAACTAATATTTAACTTTGCTATCGGTGAAGCATATATAATGCCTAAAAATATGGGGAAAAAATGCTATATACACACGTATCATACCAAGTGACAAAGGAAGCTGGTAAATAAAAAGGCAAAGGAATGAATTAACCAAAGTAAGAAAAACCCTCAAAAGCTGCAGATTTAAAGTTCATATGGCACATCTTTGAAGGATAACTAATTGTGTGTTTTTTAAGTATAGGCATCTTTCTATTAGAGTTAATCCTGTTTTAGGTATTATCAGACACTAAACGTGGGGTACCTTCGACAATAAGGAGTTGAATCTTAGTTCGACACGTTGTGAGGGACTAATCCTTTCTACTAGACCCGACTAATTATAGTTACTCCTTCCGGTCCTTATTATATGACATATTTACCTAATTTTGGAGAGATTAATTATAGTAGTTAAATTATTTAATTATATTTGTTTTCCCAAAATGCCCTTATTTAAAATTTAAAATGGTATCCAATTACTCTGATTCTCTGTTCTTTGTCGGATCTCTCCTACCTCACACATGACTTCTACGAGCTCTCACACAGTCCGGCGTCGTCAACCTCCCTTAACAATTTCTGGTCTATTCTTAGAAGCTAGAAGTGTAATTTAATAATGATGTCATTATTGGATATGACAAAAATTCCTCAAAATTATTTTACTAAAAAAACAAAAAAAAAACAAAAGTAGAATTGATGTGTACGTGGCATTAATGGGTTGCAAGCATTACTCACTTTATAGAATATATATAGGTGCATTATTAATAATTTATTTTGTTTAATTATTATTGAGAAAGTATCAATTTGGGTATTTTGTAAGGAAATTGACAAACATTAGAATTTTGTCCTATAATTAGGACTAAGATTAACTCTAAAATATTATCATATAATTAAGACGGGGGAGTATTATGTTTGTGATAAATTCAATCCCCATTTCACTTTTTCTAAATCCCTAACTCTTCTCAAGAGGTTAAATGTCTATTGTGCGAGGCCCAAGGAATTAATTAATTAATTAAGGCATAAAAAAACTTTGTGAAAAAGAATGCACCCAGTGGGACTCGAACCCACAATCGCTTGATTAGAAGTCAAGCGCCTTATCCATTAGGCCATGGGAGCTTGTTGGTATCGTATCATTTAAATAATATTAAAACTCTTAAACAAACTAAACAGCAACAACCAACCATATTCTTTCATTTGGGGTTATATCATTGTAACATCTGACTCCTACGAGGCATTGCAGCTGATCCAATCTGAGATTTTAGAAACGTATGAATATCAGAACATTGTGTTAGAGATTAAATGGATTCTTCAACGAGACTGGAAAGTCGAGTTCAATTTGGCGAACACAGTTGTGAAAAGGGCTCTAAATGGTTCGCCCGATCTTCAGGCGCTGGTTCATGTCTAGTTTTCTAATCTTTTGTTTTCACTGTCAAAAAATAAAATAAAAAATCATTCAACGATTAGCTAGAGTTAAGAGGATATGTCAATCTTACTTAACAATACAAGGTTGGTGTTTCTGATCTGGCCCCTCAACCTCCACATATAGTATTTTTAAAAAATAATAATAATCTCGAATATATATTCTTACTTTTGCTGCCAGAATCTGATTCGATGGGGACTTTGTTAAATATTTTCTTGTCATCTCCTTCCAACAATGATATGCAAAATGAAAGCTATTATGCGTGTCACAAACAGTTTCAAGTTGGCTTGACTCTTAAATTAAAATGTTGCAAGTTAATTACAGGTTTAATTAATTCAATTCTTCTTCTTCCTTTCCTTCAGGTCGTACGTTGATGTCGCTTACCATTTTTTTTGCCGCCTGACGAAGATGTTACAACTTAATCATTAATTAATTTAATGTTCATTCTCGTCTTCTACTCTTCCTGAAAATTAATTTTAAGGCCTATGGCCTCTTAGTAACTTAATTAGTTTATTGAGTATGTAAAGTTTGTTTCTAGTTCTTCTGAGTCACTCTCTTTATTTTTTTTAGGGTTTTGAGTATGTAAAGTTTGTTTCTAGTTCTTCTGAGTCACTCTCTTTATTTTTTTTTTAGGGTTAATGTGTAATTTTACTAATAAAGTTTTTCCCAAGAGGCGTCTAGCACAAATAAGTTTTGAAATGGACAAAAATACCAATAAATAATTTAAAAGGATATAAATTCACCAAAACTGTTAATTTTTACTAAATGCCGTTAGAGTTTTCTTCTCTTATAATTTAACGGCCGTTTGGTCTAATTTAACGGCCGTTTGGTCAAATTTAACAATTTTGATGAATTTGCATCTTTTTAAATTTTTTATTGGTCTTTTTGGCTCTTACAAAACTTATTTGTGTCAGACGCTCATCGGAAAAAAAACTTTTTTGTTAAAATTATACATTAACACTTTATTATTATTATTATTATTATTATTAATTTATCTTATAGCTTTGCTTATTTGCTACTAGTATTTGAATTTTCCACCTGATACTTTGTTCAAATCAACATGCCTTTTTTTTCAAAAAGAAAAGGGTCTACCAAAATTAGTATTTAGTTTGTGTAGAAAAAACTAAATATGATTTGGAGCAAATATAATTACAACTACAGTTATTCAATTATAATTCAAATTTATTTTAAACACCATTATTATTATTTTAACCAAGTAGTTGAGAGAAAATGGCTTATATTATCAAGCAAGGGAGTATGTTACATTGGGAACAAAATGGTGAAAGGTGTATGTCTATCTCAATAAATTTTATTTCCTCTCGTCTTTAATATAAAACTTATTTAAAGAGTTGATCTTGACTTTAAATATTTACATTTAATTTTTTTTAATTTATCCTATTAATGCTCATTCAACAATATAATCAATGAGAAGAAGGAATTAAAGAAATTAAGGAAAATGACTATGGTGTTATAAAAAATACTCCCTTCAATCCTAATTATAGGAACACATTTTGGAGTTGGTTTTGATCCTAATTATAAGAGCAAGTTTTAACTTTTGTCAATTTTTTCCTATAATACCCCTATTTATACTTTCTCAATAATAATTAAAGACAATAATAATTTAATAATACACCTATATATTTTATAAAGTAAATAATGTTTGCAACTCATTAATGTTATATACACCTTAATTATACTTTTTTTATAAAATAATTTTGAGTAAATTTTTGTTATATTTTCTCATATCACCTCTACTACTATTATGTGTTTATTGTGAATTATTATGTGTTTTTTTTCCCTTTCACTGCAAACTTGTTATGTTAAGGTTTGTATTTTTTTATTATTCATCTTTAATGAAAATTACTAATTTATCTGGTAGAGAAAAAGCACAAAAGTCGATTCTAACATCCTCGAAGTTAGATAAAATATATACAATCATTCTAAATTCCTCAATTTTGCTCAAACTAATATTTCTACCGATAACCAGCTTTAGCTTATGTAAAACCTGTTTAGATGGCTCCCCAATTAGATATAAATTGAATAAAATCATTCCATCATGGTAAGTCATTAAGTGTAAACTATTTAAGTCAAATATAAAAAACAACACTAATTTTATGTCGTGCTAATTTTGCCTGATGTAATTTTCAATTTTAAGTAGGGGTATTTTCGAAAAATAATTATAATTAATTAATTTAACTTCTCTCATTAATCTCTCTAAATTCTGGTAAATAGTTTCTAAAATTAGAATTGGAGGGAGTATATGTTATATTAACGTAACTAACTTGATTAACTTCCTTAATCTAATAAAATTATATAAATATATATGTCTTATATTAAGAATCGGATGAAGTAAATACCGCTAGTTAAAGCTTTCATGCCACGATGGAACCATCTTAAACAACACACGTATTTGTGTATTGATGCGGACTTTGTTAATTTGTGTGCTCAAGTGTCAACAGTTTTGACATTTATTGATGTGAAACTCTCACAAACTCCAAAAGGGTTTTATCCCTTAATAACAACTATATTCGTAGCCACGTCATTATATATAATGCTTAACTACCTTCATTATTTTATGCTACCTAGTTTAGTACTCTTTCTTAATCGAGACATATATATAACTCAATATATGTAGTACGATGTTTAGTTGGTTGCGCCCATCATGATTCGTGTCCTTGTTCGATTAGTGATCGAGATAATTATATTGAGGCAGAGATGGAGTATGATTACGGATTATATTACGTATACTGCTCATTTTATTACCCAAAACAACAATGACTTACTATAATACTACTATAACATTCCTATCATTGCTTCTTATTTTAATTTGTAACATCTCAATTTCAGAGCCAATTTTTTTTTTTTTTTCAAATCAGAGTAGAGCATCGGAACAAAACATTGAGTAACTGATTATAACAATAACAGTGGCGTAATCGCCTGTTCATAAAGATTAATACATTATCTGTTTACGACTTTAAATCTTCTCGGCCGATCATTACTCGGTCTTCACGTGGTCTTCAACTTCATGTGTGATGTCCGCTCTGCTTACTCTTATCCTCCGTCCATGGTCTCTCTCTCTAGACCTTGATGTGATGCTATAGTAAGAGCTGAGATCCAACGTTCATCGGATCTCAGGTAACGGTTAACCTCATGCTTATATAACACTTTATGTTTCAACAGATATTTCTATGATTACAGCAATGATACATGATCATTTAATAACAACTACCCTACAAGCAAAGTTATTTGTCTCGCACTTTAATTGTGTGCCACGATGTCTGTCGTGTCCGTAGAGCTAGGAAAACTCTAACGGCATTATATTTACTATAACCCGTAAAGCCTGAAGTGATTATCTAAGTTTATTACCTTAGTCACTGCGCATGGCCCGCAATGAGTTCCACCATGGCTTATGAAACTATCCGTACCATATATAAGCGGACTATAAGCATCGAGTCGATATTAAGATGTGCCGCGAACGTACCTTCGTTTGATGGTACTTCGGTACTTTTGACGGAAATGGCACGTTTTACGGAAAACGGCGAAACGTCCAACAGCGGCTCGTCGGACAGCGTAACGACAACAAATTAGGATTTCTGACGTCCTTTAAGAGTAATATCACTTTTATTAGTGATTTGATACTATATCTGGCATTTTAGGTAAAAATTATCATTTTGCCCTTCTACCCCTAATTGACGGAATTTCTCCAGCACTTCGTTACTCTGACAAATTTTCTTCTCGAAATTTTGCCAGAATTTCGACGCCATTTTGATTTTCGAAAATAAAGACTAAAATAGCCCTCCCATATGATATCCAATCATACTTGAAAATTTAAAGGCTATTCTAGCATTACAACCCCTACTTTTGAAAGAGCTACAAAAGCTTCAACTTTTCAGGTACTCGATCCCTACCAAGTTTTTACCTCGTCAGGCATTTTTCAATGCAATGAGGCCTAAAAACAATAGTAGGAATCTCATTCCCTACTTACTAAAACTATCTAACAATTCTACTAACTACCGAACTAAAACTAAAAACTCGAACTTAAAAACTAAAGCCCGAAAGACTTACCCGTTGAGGACTTCTGCGCAATTTTGCCCAGAGCTTCTCTCTCTACTTTCTCCCTCTAGGTTCGGCCAAGGCAAGGAGAAATGGTGTGAGATTTTGTGAAGAGAGGCATGCCTTTATATAGGCAAGTTGTGTAATTTTCACAAATCACTTTGTGCCCAAAGTTGTAATTTTCCCTTTGA
The DNA here is from genome assembly GCA_025563575.1 of Acacia pycnantha. NCBI lineage: Eukaryota > Viridiplantae > Streptophyta > Magnoliopsida > Fabales > Fabaceae > Acacia > Acacia pycnantha. The sequence continues at coordinate 13,996 of JAMWYP010000877.1, read as the reverse complement.
TTTATAACCATGGAAAATAAGACAAAAATGGTGTATAAACCTTGTCCATGGAGCATGTTCGGCCGAAATTCAAGGGTGATGTGGCTGAAATGGAGTGGTCCAAAAGTAATGACTTATGTTGCTTTATAGCCCGGTCTAATAGAATTTCCCCGATCGGTACCCGATTCGCATGATTTCGGAGAACTTTCAACAGTCCAGTTGAAGTTTTCTCGAGAAACGTGTCCGAACGTGTCCGATGTCGAAACCTATTTCTGGAATCATCAACTTCTTCAGAAAAATTCACTGATTCCAAATATGTTCATATAAATTCAAACTCATTCCTAGATGTTGAGTTAGAATTTATTTTCTTTAAATCCAAAAATATGCCTATATGCATTTTTCCCTATTTCGTCTTATTAGGAAAAAGCACAATCGGCTTGAAATTAACTTAGGAAGAGCCTAATGGAAGATAAAATTCCATTGATCAATATTTTATCCTGACTTTGGAAATCCTATTCCTAGATCTCTAGATAGGATCCGTTTCCTAATTTCTAAATTACTATTCACAATATTTCACTTTAATTAATTATAATATTAAAATAATTGCAAGTTGTAAAATTATTTTCCATTTCATTTTTCATTTTTTTTCTGCCCATTATTATTATTATTATTTTTAATTTCGTTATTATTATTATTATTATTATTAATTATTTAATTATTTTTACATAAATTTTTACAAAATTTTGAGTAAATACCCTTTTAGGTCCCTGGAAAAACACGCTCTACCCATTTTGGTCCCTGAGTAAAAAAATGTCATTTCGGTCCTTTTTAGGGACTAAAAATGATTTTTTGGGAATTTGTGAGGGATTAAAATGCCCACAAAAAATGACTAAAAGGACTAAAAGGGACCCTTTTTTTACTGTTTAAGGACTAAAAATGACATTTTTTTTACTCAGTGACCAAAATGGGTAGCGCGTGTTATTTCAGGGACCAAAAAGGGTATTTACTCCAAAATTTTCTATTGGTCAATACTTTGATTTAGGCTTAAAAATACCTAAAATCAACTATTTTTCTCCATAATTTCCAATTAATTAGTAAACATATCTTTACTAATTTTAAAACAAAAACCACTAATTTTAGGGTTTTTCATAATTACCTGTGAATTTCCTTTACTTAAGCTTAAGTAATTAGCCAATAATTTCCTAATTACTTTCTTATCAATAGTTGATAATTTTCTTACTTAGGATGCTTCATTACCTCATAACTTTAGCCCTGACATTTGTGTTTTCATGTCTCTTTCATTATATTAGAATTTGTGAGGGTATTTTGGTCATTTAACACTTTTTGAGCATTCTTATTCAATTTCTCCAAGTTCATAGTTATTAAATTACCATAATTAGAAATAATATACTCTCTCAATTTTAATAATTATTTCCTTGCCTTTTAGGATTTTTCACAATTTTCCTAGATATTTATGTCCCTTATGGGCATTTCCGCCATTTGGCACTTTGACCCTTAGATTCTCTAATTTCCCAGAGATTTTCCTTTAGAAAATAAAATAATTATAACTTAATATTTGATATCTCATATTCACCTACTTTCTATAGGTATAATTTTACCAAATTATGATACGTATTTTTGGGGTATTACATAATTGTTTCTAAATATTATGCATTTTCAATTATTGACCATATTGTAGTGTCTTGATATGGTTTCTCTCCTCTTTTGTTTGGTTCATTTTCATATTTTACCTTAAAACTACGTAATTTTAGAGTAAATATGATAAGGGAATCACTTTTTTTAAAAAGAAAGAGCCTATGGTATTGTAAAATATTTTTCAGTAACATTCAGTATTTTAAATTAATTTTAATACATTCAGCATCCTAAAATATTTTTTACTGACTCCCTGTATGTATTGAAAAATACTTTAGAGTATTGAGTATTAGACATTAGGTGTCGCTAAAAAAATATTTTAAGGAACTGAGTGCATTAAAAATTAATTTATGATCTACTAAAAATTATTTCAAGGTAATTGATCTTTTCTTGAAAGAAAAAAGTGCCCTGCTTGCTTCGTTTACCCCCAAAACTACACAGTTTTAAGGTATAGGACGGGAGTGGATAGAAAAAAAAAAGGGAAGAAGCTAAGTTTGTGTTTAAACACACATCTAAAAGTGCTAACTAGATAGATATAAAACCTTATTGTTTTCCTTTGTTTGTTTGGAAAGTATTCATTTTCACTCATCACTTACTAATTCATATGTACCAATAAAAATAAAAATCTTAAACGTATCATAAAATTCAACTAATTTTTAATATATTGTTACTCTTACTAATTACGTTTAACTCCAACGTCACATTAATTTATACTCTATTTCACTACCCTCATGAGCATATACCAAAAAAATTAAAATTCATAAAATTATCAAATGTTAAAAGGACCTAAAACACCTTGTAGAAGGCATACTGTATGCTCCTTCTAGTCCTTAATATAGAGCATATTTGGATAGTTAATATTAATCATAAATATATGACATAGTTTTCATGTTTGTCAATATTTTTCTAATTTACCCCTATTAATACTCTCTCAATAATAATTAATAAGGAGAGAGAATGAGAAAATTAAGAAAAAAATATGACTAGGATGTTTAAAAAAATACATATTATATTAATTAACTTAACTAATTAACTTCCTTAACCTAATTAAGTTAGATAAATATATCTTATATTATATACATGAGAGAGCAATAGAGATGAAGCAGTACCAAATAAATATTTGTTATTACTATCATTTTATTACAATACATTTTTTTACTATTGCTCTGGTCCTATTTATAAGATAGAGAGAGAAGCTTTTTTTGTACGTCATACTTATAAGGTAGCTCAACAAAGTTTTGAGGTAAATGTAGCATTTAACCCTTCACTTAATATTATATATATATTAGGTAGAGGTAAGATTGAAAAGTTGTTGAAAATTATGACAAAGTTAATGAATTTTAAGGTTTTCTTTGAGTTGTATGAAAAATATGGTAAGTAGCCTATTGTAATACCCATATTTTATTATCTGGAATATTATGAATAAATTGGATATTTCTGATAAGTGAAATTATTGTCTCCAGACTTGTGTGAATTTAGTCTATTATTCTAGGTTAAATTCTGTAGGGAATTAGGGAAATTAAGGGTCAGAGTGTCAAAATGACCAAAATACCCCTGGAAAGGGTAATTAACTTAGAAAAAAATTATAAAATACCAGAAGGCAGTAAAATGATCAAGTGAATTAGGAGAGTATATTAGCTCTAATTATTATAATTTAATAAATTATGAACTTGGAGAAATTGCAGAAAAATACTTAAAAAGTATTGAAATGACTAAAATACCTTTGTAATTTCTAAAAGTAATGCAAGAGACATGGGAATTCTAATGTTAATACAAGAATATGATGGTAATAAGGTATCTCAATTGAGAAAATTATCAACAAGTGATAATACAGTAATTAAGTAATATTGGGTTAATTACTTAAGTATAAGTGAGGGAAATTCATGAATAATTATATGAAACCCTAAAATTAGTAAAAACATATTTTTTAATTAATTGGAAATTTTGGAGAAAAATAGTTGAGTTTAGGTATTTTTAAGCCTAAATGCAAGAATGGACCAATGGGAAAATTTTGTAAAAATTATGTAAAAATAATTATTTAATTAATTAAATAATTAATTAAAAAACGAAATAAAAAAAAGGGGCAGAAAAAAAAAGAGAAAAAGAAAAGAAAAAGAAAAATGAATGAAAAATGAATTTTTGCAACTTGCAAATATTTTAATGTTATAATTAATTAAAGTAAAAAATGATGAATAGTAATTTAATATTTAGGAAACGGATCCTATCTAGAGATTTAGGAATGGGATTTCCAAAGTCAGGGTAAAATTTATCTTCCGTTAGATTCTTCCGGAAGAAAATTCTGAAGCCGTTTGTGCATTTCCTAATAAAACAAAATAGGGAAAAATGCATATAGGCATATTTTTGGATATAAAGAAAATGAATTCTAACTCAACATCTAGGAATGAGTTTGAATTTATCTTGACATATTTGGAATCAGTGAATTTTTCTAAAGAAGTTGATGATTTCAGAAATACGTTTCGACACCGGACACGTTCGGACACGTTTCTCGAGAAAACTTCAACTGGACTGTTGGAGCCCTATAAGGGATCAAAATTTAGGTTAACTTGGACATTTCTAGAAGTGAGAACATGTCTTCAAAGTTGTAAATCCAGAATTTTGAGATTTCTCCGAAATCACGCGAATCGGGTACCGATCGGGGAAATTCTATTAGACCAGGTTTAAAGCAACCCAATTCACCATTTTTGGACCACTCCAAAGCAGCCACATCACCATGCATTTCGGCCAAGCATGCTTCCATGGGCAAGGATTAAACACCATTTTTGGTTTGATTTTCCAAGGTTGTAAACAATTTGGAAAATTCCAAACATATCCCTTGAAACTTCTATAAATAGGTGCCTTCCCTTCATGAAATTTTCACACCAATTCACTCTTCCTTTGGCCGAAATTCTAGAGGGAGAAAGAAGAGAGAGAAGCTCTGGAAAAATTTTGCAGAAGTCTTCAACGGGTAAGTCTTTCGGTCTTTAGTTTTAGTTCGGTAGTTAGTAGAATTGTTAGATAGTTTTAGTAAGTAGGGAATGAGATTCCTACTATTGTTTTTTAGGCCTCATTGCATTGAAAAATGCCTGACGAGGTAAAAAACTTAGTGGGGATCGAGTACCTGAAAAGTTGAAGCTTTGTAGCTCTTTCAAAAGTAGGGGTTATAATGCTAGAATAGCCTTTAAATTTTCAAGTATGATTGGATATCATATGGGAGGGCTATTTTAGTCTTTATTTTCGAAAATCAAAATGGCGTCGAAGTTCTGGAAAAATTTTGGGAAGAAAATTAGTTGGAGTAACGACGTCGAAAGTACGCTTTCGCCAGAAACATCTACGTACATCAACGAAGGTACGGACGCGTACTGTAACACTAATCCTATAGTTCTCATATACATATATGACATAGATACGTTCATATACCGAGGCTCTGCTTAGGGTCGTCGCTTTACATACAGCTTTGTACGGGTTATAAGACATGATAATACCGTTTTGAGTTTTCCTAGCGCTGAGGACACGTGCTCGTGGCACAGGATAATGTGCAGACTATTTTTGTGTAGGACTTTACATACTGCTTTACGCTTATGTCCTGTCTGTGTCACAATATTGATGTGTAGGACCTTACATAGTGCTCCATGCTTATGTTCTGTCTGTGTCACACCTATCTGATGAGGTACCGCTGTTATGTCATGAATATCTGTTGTCTATATACTGTTTTATTTGAGCATAAGGTTAACCGTTACCTGAGATTCAATGCGGTGAATTGAATCTCAGCTGTAGCTTCAGGATCCGGAGGACCACGGACGGCTAGGGATAAGCAAGCAAGAGGAGTAGGCTACCTAGAAGCTATATTATCGCTTCTCGTACTTATCTTTTGAACAAGTAGGATCACTGTAATGTCAATACTATATTACACTATGGTTCATATTATGTTATGATCAGTTACTCTTTCGCTCCATTGCTCTACTCTGATTGAAAAAAAAAAAAATTCCGCTTTTAAAATTGGGATGTTACACCTATAAATAAGACTAGAGGAGTACTCATTCCAATCCATAATATATGGCTTTTCTAGAAAAATTTGGTTCTAAGATATAAGTTTTTTATAACAAAATTAATGATCATTTTTCAGTTTTGTCCCTAAAAATAATGCTCATTTTTCAATTTTACTCATTCATTAACTTTTCAAATACATTTTTCAACAAGGTAAAGTGGAAAAAAAATCCAATTTATTATTTATGTAATGAGTTAACCATTCCTTTTTATTTTTTAAATTAGTTAAAATGTCTTTTATTATAGACAAATTAATTATTAAAATTAAGAATTCAACCAACGGGGTATAAATTAAAGAACCACCTACTATCTACGAACATCAATGCCTTGTCGTTTTTAAAACGTGTGATTATGATTTTTGTCATTATATAATGAAAGGAAACCATGGCTGACCCACGTTTCGTAGCTCTTGTCTTGTCCATATAAAGAAATCCCACGGGTTTGCTAGCTCATATACGCCCTTCATTATTTTATTTTAATTACACAAACCTTATCAATCACCATACAATTTTTGTTGGATGCTCAACTATAAGAGAATTACGTCATGCAAAAAGTGGTTGTTTTTTTTCAAAATAAAAATATTCATGACAAGAAGCCTGCCCATAATATATATTTGGCCTCCGTTGGTTCTTGAAAATTAACTTCTTATATGAAAAACATTATATAGAGTTGGTTTGATAGTGTAAAACTGTAATACCTCATTAGATCTTTCAGAGTCTCAAATTTAAGTCTCAGATGAGGAACTTATATTGAAAAGGGTAGTCACAAACTCCGAATCAGATAATGGATAATATAAATAAAAAATAAAAAACTGCTAATATATGAAAAACGATATGATTTGATAGATATAACTTGAGATAAAACTTGCTTTATACTAATAAGATTTGTCTTATTTGTACTACTTAAAAAAAAATATTTGTTATATTGATAATGATTAATTTATCGTCTTAATAATAGTTTGGGTAACACACGAGTTAACATTCTAGTTATGTATAATAATCTTACTGGTTTTTTTTGTCCGCTTAGAGCATCCGATATTCCAGGGCAAGCCATCTTTCAGGCACATCAACGGCCCCAGACTAATCCGGATCGAGACCGGGTGGCCCCTTTCGAGGGGAAGCCTCTACCACCCACGCATGCTGCATTCCCACGTCTCAAACTCAAGACCCGTGGTTAAGCTAGGACAACCCCTTACCAGTTGACCTAAGCGTTTGGTGGCATAATCTTACTGGTTTTTGTAACTTGATAAAGTGCTATCAGACTTTGAAGATGATGCAAATAATCTGTTACAATCAATTATTATATTAATATGTTATATAAGTAATAAAGTATAATGTGTTAATATGTTATATAAGTGATAAAGTATATTTTTTTGAATAAGTTAAGGAAAAGGGAATTTTATAGGTAACACAATTCATTATAAAATTTATATTCTAATAGGCATATTTGTTGGAATATTTAATTTAGTAATCAATATTCCGTTATTTCTATTAATGGCCCACATTATTGCCGGTTTTGTAACCGTCCATTAATATTGTAACGGCCCAATTAATACGCAATAAATGCGTATTGAATGCATTTCCTTTTTTAGCTCTGTGATGGCCAGAGGGGAGACGTACGGTGTAATTCTGTCTGGTCTCTGAACCTGCTCTGACCTTTGAGGAAAGCCGACATGGTGTAGGGAAAAAGAAAAAAAAATAATAATATAGTAATGAAGGAAGAGTGTAAATAATAAACTCTAATTAAAAATTAATTAAAGTAAAAAGTTAAAAAGTAAATAAACACCGATGGAGATCGGATCCTATCTAGAGAACCATGAACAAGATTTCTAAAGTCAAAATATAATATTGATGAGTGTATTTTTATCTTGAATTGAGCTGTACCTGGAGTCATTTCCAAGATTGGTAGAAGAAGTTAGTAATAAGACGAAATAGGGAAAATCTGAGAAAAAGGCAGATAGTTATAAAATTAGAATTTGAAGAAAATAAATCATAACTCAACATCTGGGAATGAGTTGAGAATTTCCTGGATATATTTGGAATCAGTGAATTTTTGTCCAGAAGTTGATGATTCCGGAATTTAATTCCGTAACCGAGCACGTTTTTCGAGAAACTTCTACTGACCATGAAACCTCAGATAGGATCAAAAAATAAGTTAACTTGGACATTTCTAATGAGAAAGAAAAGGTCTTCAAAGTTGTGAATCCAGAATTTTGAGATTTTCCGAGATTACGCGAATCGGACACCGACGGGGAAATTCGTCTGATCAAGTGCATAGCAAACCATGACATCATCAAAGATGATGTCATTGGCTGCCACCTTGCCTCTCTATGTCAACCAAGGGAGTGGATGGCCAAGATCAAGCCATTTTCTCCAAGTGCGATCCAACGGTTAGAATTCGGTCTGGTAAAGCATGAATAGTAACTTGGAATTCCCTATAAATACCCCCTTGCTTCATTCATTCTTCACACCATTCTCACAAGAGAAAACCGAAATTAGAGAGAGGTTAGAGAGAAGGAGGAGTCCGGGGAATTTTGCAGCGAAGCTCTGGGTAAGTTTTTTCGGTACTTAAGCTTCCGTAGTTCTTTCAGTAGTTAGAGTAGTAATGTTAGATTAGTCTTTAATCTTCCAAGTATGATTAGATATCATATGCTAGGGGTATTTTAGTCAAGAATTTCGAAAATCATGGTTGGGTCGAAGTTCGCAAAATTCGAAGAAATTAGTCAAAGTAACGAAACGTCAAGTAAATTCTCGCCGAATGGGGAATAGGGGCAAAATGGTAATTTATATCTAAAATGCCTGTTATAATGTCAAATATTGAAAAATGGGATATTTATCCTTATAGGATATCTTTGATCATCGAACCGCTGTCGAACCGCTGTCTGACGTGCCGCTGTCGGACGTTTCGCTGTTTTCCGTCAAAACGTGTTGTTTCCGCCAGAAACACCTACGTTCATCAACGGAGGTACGTTCGCGTATTGTAACACTAGCTATGATGATTATTGAATGCATATATGTGATGATATGTTGTGTGAATAGTTTGGTGCCGAAGGCAAGGCTAGTCTACGCAAGGTGTGCCAATTAGTCGCCGTAAAGCCTGGTGAGGCCCCATGATAGACACTTACTCGGCCATTCTATTCGGTGCTATATGCACCGTGTCTATGGAATCGCATAGATGCACCGTGTCTATGGAATCGTACATAAATGCAGCGTGTCTATGGAATCGTACATGATGCAAGTGTTCATGGAATCGTACATAAATGCACTGTGTCTAAGGAACCGTACTTAGATGCACTGTGATTAAGGAATTGTACTTAGATCACTATTACAGTTTTTACGGGTTATAGTCATAGTAATGCCGTATTGTTTTCCTAGCGCTGAGGACATGACCGTACATCGTGGCACGGGTGAATGGTGCAGACAGACTTAACGTTACATGTTATTGTAGTTGTTATTAAATGATCATACAACGTACTGATTTGATCAATGCTGTAATTTTAAAGATACCTATTGTTCATGTATTGTTCATAAGCATGAGGTTAACCGTTACCTGGGATCCGGTGCGGATCTCAGCTCTTAACATAGCGTCAGGGTCAGGAGGACCGAGGACCGAGGAGAGAGGGAAGCAGCAAGCTTAGAGGTCCGACCGAAGACTATCGTTTGCTGTCACGGCGTAGGAATCAAAGAAACATTTCGTTGTTGTTCTTACTTTTGAAACACTCGGCTACTGTACTGTTGTTGTAACCAGCCAGACTTACGGCGTTTTATATATACATATCAGTTACCCAATCGCTCTGTTGCTCTACTCTGATGATTTTGAAAAGATGTTTTGAAATAAAAATAAAATTTTACTGCTTGAAAAGTTGGGATGTTACATTTTGGTATCAGAGCTAGTTTTTCTGATGGCAAATTCGATTCCTGATCGGGGGTTCTCACAGTGTGATCTGTGGTGAAGCATTGGCTCTTACCTCGACATGGCCAAACGGCCAGCCACCGTCTTGGTTGTATCCGTCGTGAGGCGGTGCGTAAAAATAGCGTCTGAGGTACGATTTGTTGCCACGACGTGTGATCGCCAGTGAGACATTTTAGTATCAGAGCGTTTTTCCTAGCATTAGATCGTTTTACTTAGCATGACTCTAACTATGTTATAAACAAAACGTTGGTGCCAAAGGCAGGGCTAGTCTAAGTGGGTAAGTCATTCAGTCGCCGTGAACTCGGTGAGACTTCCCATGATAGACACCTACCTGGCCAATAGGTTTGAGTAACGGAGTTATGTTCAACGCCTTTCTATAAAAGAGCATATTTTGGAAAATGAGTGCTGATAACTCTGGTGTTATGTTCTAGAAAGGAACAGGAACGATGTTCCCTCTGGCCAAAGAAAACGTACCAGTGCGTATGTCCGTAGTTCCCAAGTTAGTAGGGTTAGGATTGAACCCAGAGCCAGCGTATCCGCCGCCCGAATTTAGGCCGATACCCGTATCGGATAACCCATATGATTTTCAGTTGTCCTGAACGGTAATTCTATCCTAGCACAGAGCTTATATGTGGAGCTAGGCCACGCCAGATGAAACTCCGAAGATAAGTACATGCAGTATTTAACTCATGTAGAGGAACTCCTGATACGAAAATTCCGTACCCGTTTCTGAGTAGGACGAATCAACGAAATCCTGAACGAGGGGAAATATCACGAGTGTTCGTTCGTTTGTAGTGTGATAAAATCTGCGATAGACGAATCATTGTCCTCCTAAATCTAACGTTTTCCTTAATGAAGGAAAAAGAACGAGACATGGCAAATTTGAGAGGAGCCTGAGCTCCCGTGAGGCCAAGGCAGAGGCCGAGGCAGAGGGGCCAAGGCGTGGGTCGAGGTAGACAACCTCGGATAAATCCAATACCATAACAGAATGAAATGGAGGAGATGCGGAGAACTCTGCAAGAGCAGAGGGCTCTTATAAATGAACTCCGAGAGAGGCAGAATAGACAAGAGCAACAAGCTGAACGGCAATTAGCAGAACGAAATGCTGAGGAAGAAGAACACTCAGAAGAAGAAGAGGAAGAAGAAGACGAGCACAACAACGAGCACGCTGAGGAATCTGAGGAGTCTGATAGATCGCGGTCACCTCCTCGACGAGGGAGAGTTGTGAAGCCCACACAACACCGGGTGAACCAATCCTGCAAGTTGAAACCACCGGCCTTTCCGAGGTAAACTCGACTCGGCTGATGATTGGTTGAAGAAGTTGGAGAAAATCTTCAAGGTGATTGAGTGTCCTGGTGATCGCAAAGCTCAACTGGCGATCTACCAATTAGAAGGAGATGCGGATCAATGGTGGGAGGTCATAGCAACAACATTGCAAACACGCTACTGTCCCGTCACGTGGGAAAAGTTTTCGAAAATTCCGTGAGCAATATTTTCCTCCCTCCGTACAAATGACCAAAGAGCTCGGAATTCCTCCATATCCCAAGAAGGTCAAGAGGAGTCATTTGATGACTACTATGCCCGTTTACCAATCTATCAAGATACTCACCACACCGCTGAAGAACGATGATGAGAGCAAGATGGTGAATATACCGATCTACGGACTAAAGGACGAAATAGGTAAGAGACTTATGTCTCAACGATTCAAGGAATTGATTCATGCCGTGGAAGCCCGTAGCTTATTGAGCGGAACTTGAAGGAATTTCGAAGTCTAGAATCTCCAAAGAACAATGAAATTACGCCGTGAGTAGATTTTCCCAAGGAAGCTCCATCCAGAAGAAGAAGGCACCATGGGGTAACTTTCGTGAAAGTAAGAGGCCATTTCAACCTAGCCTACTAAACTTTCCAAGCACAAGGACCTCGACCGTGTCCAAAGTGCGAAGGTGCCATAAAGGTAAAGACTCGCGATGGAAGCAGAGCCTCGTAGAAATCTATTTCAGTTATAGTATGATCCGGGTGTTAAACCGATCAATTACTTTTGATGCTTGCACGGATCCTTTTGGGATGCATACATATGTATTAGCTACACCATTAGGTGTGATTAGGTGTAAAATCTTTCACTTATAAAGCATGTCCAAAACCAAATTGCAAGTATAATATAAATCTTGTTATTATTTCACAATGTCAACGACATTCCCCGAAATATTATTATAGAAGAAAAACAAGAGCTTGCGACTGTATCGCCATCGTCGCTGGACGAAGTAACTATCAAAAAACAAATACCACTGTCCAGGATCGATAACCTATCTTAAGATCTGACTCCTATGTCTTAGATCAACTTACGATCGGAACACCCCAGCTGCAGATCAAGACCAGCACTGTTCTGAAAATAGTTTTCAGGACTTGAAACGAACATTTTGAAATCTCTTGTGATATCTTCCAAACTAAATGCACCTACCATGTTCTTAGAACACCGGAACAAAATCTTCTCTCAACCGAATAGGTAGGGTAATGAGGCGTTTGTTTGACGATGTCCTCATCTGCTCGTAAATAAAAGGAACGCCAAGAATAAATGACGATCTTTATCAAGATTGTATACTAAAAGGGGAACCACTTTAAGGAGTGTTAGTGTCAGAATAAACTTTCTGGGCCATGTTCCATGACACAACGAGATTGTTAATTGCTTTAACGAAGTGGAAGCAGTTCTGAAATTAAAATAGCTAGAAATAGTAACATCGATATGTAGTTTTTGGGTCTAGCGGGATAGTACCGCCGATTCATGAAGAATTTTTCATAACAAGGCTCACGAGTAAAATCATTTATGTGGAGCAAGGACTGTGTTTGTGATGTTTTTTCTCATTTCAGTTGCGCACACATTTATTTGTTTAAATTTGAGGAACATCATTGAGTTTGGACCTAGAATAAACGTGGGGTTTATTCATTAAGTTACTCCCTGTTTGCTTCTGGAGACAAATCAATGGCGGGAGGTATTTGTGATCTCTACTTCATTTTTCCGCATTGATCTGTATGTTAATCTATGTTTAACATGTTTAGATCGTTAAGTTTTCTAACAATATTTTCATGTATATTTCACCTGATTGCTTTGTCTGATAAATACTTTGTTTAGTTATAAATTTTATTTTTGATAATGATGATGCTTATTAATCACTCCATTCTATTCTAAATGTAAGACACGTTTAATCTAGTTTAAGGATATTAATAAAGTTAAGCAAATTACTTAATTATAATATATGTGGCATGATCTCTTGAAAAAACTTCTATATAACATTAGATTATATATTAGTTTATAAGTTAGATAAATTAATTTAGAGAAAAATGATAAATATAAAAGATGAAATGAAAAAAAAAAAGTGATATTTATAACCAAAACTCATTTTCAAACAAGGTCCTATATTTATAATTAAAACAAGTAGTTTAGACAAGATCACTAAGTGATGAATCAAGATCAAACTACAAATTTACTTTATTTATCAAATAATTATGGTGCATCCACCAGACATTTCTAATTTATATAATTACAAAATTTAGGTTAAGTTAAGAGTAAATACATTTTCTGGTCCCTGAAAAAAAACGCGAACCCCATTTTGGTCCCTTACAAAAAAAATGTCTTTTTTAGTCCATAAAAAGGACGAATAAGGGTCGATTGGTTGACATTTTGATCCCTCACAAATTTCCAAAAGGTCCTTTTTAGTCCCTAAAAAAGGACGAATAAGGGGTTTTTTTTTTTTTTTGTAAGGGACCAAAATGATGTCCGTGTTTTTTGTCAGGGACCAGAAATGATATTTACTCTTAAGTTAATTAGGTTTATTATTCCAATCAAATTAAGCCACATGGATTATTCTTCTTCCAATGTCATCATTTGATCGGAACGATGGCCATAATATATCTAATGAATTTGATCGAAGTTCTGTCCTAAAAAAAACACTATAGTACAATTCAAACATTTAAAAAAAAAAATCGTTCATCCTTTATTATACTTATAGAAGATTTGAACTCATAATCCCACACTCAAAAGATTTAAAAAAGGAGCTTGCATATCATTGGGCCACGAGACCTCAACATAAAACTGTTCAAACATTTAATGTTAATTTAAATATGCGTGCCTGTGTACGCAATTAGTAATTAAATCTTTGATGTCGATCTTATATATTCAAAATGAATTAATTATGTGATTGTAACTAATGATAGCTCCCTCTTCAACACGATTCTTTGTAATGGCAGAACATGTCTGACAATAAATTTAATACTATTCTTTTCGATTCTAAATATCAGACCCATTTAACTTCTTTTTAGAGAAATTAAGTAAAAAATTAAATAAATTATTTAATCATATCATATGTTTGTATCATTAGATTATATATCGTTTATAAATCAGGTAAATACTTTA
>JAMWYP010000876.1:0-23404 GCA_025563575.1 Acacia pycnantha | reverse complement strand
TTCTTCCGCTTCCACCATCGCCATTTATGGATGCATATTCAAGGTACAACCAGATCGCTATGACCCGGAGGATCAAGCGAAGACAACATTCATTACCGAGGGCAAACTATTGTTATAACGTGATGCCTTTCTGTAAAGAATGCAGAGCCACTTATAAAGAATTATGAACCTGCATTTGAAGACTGGCTTGGGAAAAACGTGGAGGTGTATATAGACGATATGATCGTCAAGTCCTTGAGTGAGCTAATCATGTCAAAGATCCGCGCACGTTTGATAAGCCGAGAAATACAAAATTCGGCTTAACCCTAAAATGTGCATTCTAAGGCCAACTGAAAGTTCCTTGCCTTACAAAAAGAGGCATAGAAGTGAACCCACAATGTCAGCCGTATTAGACATGGAGTCCCCACGGAGTAAAAAAGAGGTTCAACAGCTGACTGGGCGTTTAGCGGCATTAACTGATTTTTTGCCAAAGTCTGCAGAAAACTCTCTCCCTTTTTTCAAGCTGCTGAAGAAAGAGGCATCTAGCGGGTGGAACGCGGAAGGTGAGGCGGCTTTCGAAAAGATCAAACAATGCTTGTCGGCACCACCGGTGTTGACCAGACTCGAGACAGGAGAGAGCTTGATATTGTACCTATCAATGGGCAATGAGGCGGCAAGCGCCGTGCTGGTTAGAGAAACCATGGACGGCTGAGCAGAGTGTACTCTGTAAGTAGAGCCTTGCAAGGTTCTGAGTTACATTACCAAAGGGTGGAGAAGATGGCATTCGCTTTATTGGTAGCAGCAAGGCGGGCGTCGCCCATATTTCCAAAGTCATCCTATTATTGTTCGTCGAACCGGCCAATCCGGCAAATTCTCCATAAGCCGAATTTAGCCGGGCGAATGGTAAGTTGGGCCATCGAGTTATCTGAGTTTGATATCAGCTACGAAGCTTGGCATGCTATTAAGTCCTAGGCGTTGGCGGATTTTGTCATGGAGTTAACCCCGGTAAAGGGAGGCGAGGTCCAGGATACCTGGAATCTGTTTGTCGATGGCTCGTCAAATGTTAAAGGAAGCGGAGCAGGAATTATTGTTGAAAGTCCCGAGGGCATTTCATTGGAATTATCCTTGCGCTTCAATTTTTCGACTTCAAATAACCAGGCTGACACATTCCAAGAGGAGACAATGTAAAGGCAGATGTTTTGTCAAAATTGGCGAGTACAAAGAGCCCAGGAAATCACCGTACTATTGTTCAACAAAGCCTTTTGGAGCCAAGTTGTGTAATGGTGATTTCGGAGGCCCATGACTGGAGGAAAGCCATTGCGGATTACCTGGAAAGAGGAGTCCTCCCTGATGAGCCGCTAGAGGCAAAAAAGCTCATGAGAACAGCAGCTTCGTACACGCTCGTTAATGTCCAGTTATATCGAAAGGGGTTGCATTCTCCAATGATGAAGTGCCTCGCGGCAAATGAAGCCCGATATGTCCTTACCGAGATTCATGAATGAATCAATGGTCATCACATGGGAGCTAAAGCCTTAGCTAGAAAAGTGCGGGCGGGGGTATTTTGGCCCACCATAGCAACGAGTATGCTAAAGATCATGTTCAAATATGCGACAGCTGCCAGAAGCACGCTAACACCATCAAGTCACCTCCGGCCCAACTTCAGGTAATTTCAGCGCCATGGCCATTTTACAATCTAATGGGCAAGCTGAAGCTGCGAATAAAGTCATAGTGGACGGATTGAAAAAGCGGATGGAAGATGCTGCGTCTAGTTGGGCAGACCAACTGCCTTACGTTTTGTGGGGATACCGGACAAGTGTCCAATAATCAACTGGAGAAACACCTTTCAGGTTAACATATGGATGTGAAGCCATGATCCCGGTTGAGATTGGAGAAGCATCTTGGCGAAAGGTCACAGCCCTTCAAAATGAAGAGGAGAACAATGATGCAATCGCGGTTGAGTTAGATCTGGTGGACGAAGTTCGAATTGCGGCACATTGCCGGGATTTGGCAGCAAAGCAACTTATCTCAACTCGATATAACAAGAAGGTGCGGCCTTGGTCTTTCACAAGGGGAGCCTCGTCCTACGGAGGGCTGACATTGGCAAACAAAAGGCCACAGAAGGAAAGCTGGCTCCCAACTGGGAAGGCCCTTACCGGGTTACTGAGAATCTCGGGAAAGGAGCTTACAAGTTGGAGACATTGCAGAAGAAAGCCGTGAAGCGAACATGGAATGCAGACAAGTTGAAGGCCTACTATAGTTGAAGCCTAGAGCACGGGTGAGGGTAACGTCAATGAAAAGTCATGTAATGGAATTGTTCGTAGGAAGCCGACATGTTTCTTTTTCTCTTGTAAGACGTTTTATAATTATGAATCCATGAACGAAAGGGTTACGTGGCCCAATTTCCACAAGCTAAACCGTTGTTTGCCTTGTTGATGATGAAACATGTAGAGGTCAGGGTAATGAAACCCGTCCTCCAAAATCATGTACAATTTAAACATGATGAATTCAGGGTAATGAAATCCGTTTTCAGAAATCATGTCCAAATAAAACATGTAGAGATCAGGGTAATGAAACCTGTCCTCCAAGATCATGTACAATTTA
The DNA here is from genome assembly GCA_025563575.1 of Acacia pycnantha. Lineage (NCBI taxonomy): Eukaryota > Viridiplantae > Streptophyta > Magnoliopsida > Fabales > Fabaceae > Acacia > Acacia pycnantha. The sequence continues at coordinate 20,824 of JAMWYP010000876.1, read as the reverse complement.
AACATGATGAATTCAGGGTAATGAAATCCGTTTTCAGAAATCATGTCCAAATAAAACACGTAGAGGTCAGGGTAATGAAACCCGTCCTCTAAGATCATGTACAATTTAAACATGATGAATTCAGGGTAATGAAATCCGTTTTCAGAAATCATGTCCAAGTAAAACATATAGAGGTGAGGGTAATGAAACCCGCCCTCCAATATCATGTACAATTTAAATACGATGAATTCAGGGTAATAAAATCCGTTTTCAGAAATCATGTAAGGACAAAACGTGTAGAGTGCAGGGTAATGAAACCCGTCCTCCAAAATCATGTCCGACATAAACGTGAAGAAGTCAGGGTATTGAAACCCGGTTTCCAAAATCATGTGTAACTTAAACGTGATGAATCCAGGGTAATTAAACCCGGTTTCGAGAATCACGTCCCAATAAAGCATGTAGAAGACAGGGTAGCGAAACCTGTTTTCCAAAATCATGTACAAATTGAAGAATGTTTGAATTCTGAGTATTAAAGCTCTTCTTTGAGCATCGTGGTCAAGGTACTCGCTGTTCAATTCATGAAAGGCAACTGTAGTTGTTAAAACTCATGCAATGGATATGCATACGTGGGTTCGTGGTGTTAAATTTAACATATAGAGCTCGATGCTGCATTCCTAATAAAGTGAAAAGCGTATGCGGAGAGCAGTAGTTATCCATGCGAGTAATAGCTTATATGCAGAGAGTTATGGCCTACGGCCAGGAACATACAAAGCAGGACAAACAAAAAGACCTTCTACAAGTACCCAGCAAATGTAAACGGTTAAAGCTGAGATCGCGTCTCAGTTGCCGACGGAGAAGGTTGCTCATCTTCACTTTCCTCAGCCCAGGAGGAATCAGTTTCCCCTTATCGCTAACATAATCCAGGAGATTCAACCCGGTGGTGTCTAGAGTGGTATCGGGATTCAGGACCCGGATTTGAGCAACAGCATTCTCAAAAGACTGTCGGGCGGCTTGGCCATATTTCATAATCTTGGATTGGCGTTAATAAGCTCCACATCTTTCTCTCTGAGAATGCCATTCAGATGATCGTTATCCGAGGTCATCTTCTCCAATAATAGCACATCCCGTTGGTGGAGATCTTCTAGGCGATGCAAGTCGGCTTAGGCGGCGGTCAAGTCAGTTTGCTTGACAGTCAAGTCGGCCCGGGCTGCAGTCAAGTCAGTCTGCGTCGCAGTCAACTTGGTTTCAACCTCAGCAATTTCTTCCACCGCTATAACAAGCTTCTCCTTGAGAGAAATCACTTCACGGCGCAACTTTTCTTGCTCGGCCCTAGATTCCTGCAACTCTCCTTGAGCTTGGTCCCTCTCCTCCATGACCTTCGTCAGATCGGCATTGCTCTTCAAGGCCTCCAGCTCAGCTCGGAGATCGCTCCGTCCCTTCCTTACTCCTTCAAGAATGCCGGCCATCGTGGACAAGTGTTTGGTTGCATCATTCAAGGATTTCAACCTGACAGCATTCTGGATTCTAAGCGCAGCATAAGGCCGTATTAGGGAGGCGGCCCTATGGGTCTGCAGCTTAATGTCGGCCAGCTGAAGCTTCTCTTTCTTGGTAGGCTCTGAAGGAGAGTAAAGCTGAGCAGGAGGACGCATAAGATCTCTAATGGTTTGGGTCATGCCGTCTGACCAGAGAGCCCCTCCAGTCATGGTGGCATGGTTGGTGACGCCTATGCGGGGGTCAAAGTAGGTGCCTCTTCTGCAACCTGCTTGCCTTTGGACGTCTTTGCTCTTTTCTCTCCGCGCTTTGACCCACCTTTGGGCGCGGAGCGTTTGCGGGGAGCCTTTGTAGTAGCAGCCTCCTCTGGGATAGTAGGTTGGCTGCCCACAGTAGGATCATCCGCTAGAGGGAGAGTTAGAGCATCCTCTGGATTTTCTGAAGCTTCGTTAAAAACCTCAAGAAATTCAGGCTTTCCCATCTGTTGTCCTGCATGGCAGAAAGAAGAATGTCGTTAGTAAAAGCAAAGGCATTTTCTATGACCACAGAAATACATAAATACATAATCCCATACTCCTTGGTGCGCGTCGTCTAACTAAGGGGGTGGGGATATGGTCGGTGGGATCCATCAGTGATTCAAGGGTACTAGAGAGCTCCGTTAGCTTCACCACGACCGCTTCTTCACTTTCTGAAAGGCTGGTCGGAGCGAAGTCTCCGGATTTGAACTTATGGTGGGTGTTTGTCCAGTACAAAGGGAATCTGCATTCAAGCTCCCCGGAAGCTGCGATTTGGAGGAACCAAGGGCATTGATAGGGATGGGCCATAACTTTGACAAAGGCTGGTTCGAAGTTTTTCCAGGACTCGATAAAAGGTCTAAAGAGCATGTGCTCGCTTCTTCTACGGAGTGACGTCCATCCAAAAAAGGTCGTACCAGGTGCGCGGAATCCACCTAGCTCCAAGGGGGAATACAAGGTCATAAACACGGGGACAGTGCAGCAGACTCCTAAATCCCGGCACAGGTTCTCAAAGGCAATGGCAAAGGCCCAGCCATTGGGATGAAGTTGCGTGGGAGCTAGATGCAGTGGTTAAGAAGATAGATTTGGAAGTCGGTGAAGGGAACCTTACACTGAGTTGGGAAAAAACATCTCGGTAAAAGAAAAAGAAATGAAGCTCGTGAGGCTCGCTTTTTCGTGGTCAGATGGTGGTAACTGATTCGTCATCCATGGGAAGCCTTACTGAATACCCATCTCCATCTCTCATGCCAATCAAGGTAAATTCCTCGGTTTTCATGGTGTTTTTAACCTCGGTTACTTTGAAATGAATGGCTTTCTTTGGGGAGTTTGGATTTCGGACGGAGCCAGACGAACTGCACTCATCCGCCGTAGACGAAACATGAGACTGGGATAAGGATGCCATCTAAACCTAAAATGTAGAGAAATGGTAAAGTTAGAAAATGATTTATATACCTGGATTAGCATTCACTTCGGGGCTAAAAGTATTAAGTGCTGGCCTAAACGCACTCGGATCTCTCGGAACTGCATTGGTGGGGGGAAGGATATTGTGTCGACAATAACCTAAAACCAGGTCGGCATCCATGTCTCGACCAAGTTTAGCTAGTTCAATGCTCTTGTGGCAACACTGGTCACAGGGGGTTGGCCCCTAGGCTTGGTCGGGATGGGAAGAAGTCTGGTGAGGCGAAAGGCCATGGGACATGGTCGTTGATGCCTGGACAGGCCGTTTGTTTTGATGACCAGGAAAATTTCTGGGCTAAGATATGACATGATCATTTCTGGGAGACCAAAACCAAAATTTGTGTGCATATTCAATATGCTCTTAGGCTCCTTGACCATGGGAAGGTTTTCATCTACTGAAGATGGAATAAGAGAATGAGTTTTTCACTTAAAGGTGTGGGGCAGGGCGCGAGCCATTCGTCTAAACCCAGAAAACCCAGAAACTCAAAGAAAAATTCTCTAGACGGCGATAAAGGATCCACAAATTTCCTCAAATGCTAGGTACTAAAAGCTCGACAAGTATGAGAATTAAAAAGGATGTGAAAATTAAAAGAGCGGTTGTAATACCTAGTAAAGGAGTTCGGCGAAAATTGAGCAAACGGTGGTAGAAGCAGACTATCGTGGAGGCTGTTGCTGAGAAGGCAGGCTAAGCGTTCAGTGTGCAAAGTGACCGGATGATGAAGAAAGAGGAAATTTATAGGTTTTTGAATTCAAACAGTCTGGAAGGAATTTTGAATTTGAAACGACGGGGGCAGTTATGTCCACGCACGCTACAAATTAGGTTTAAACCCTAAAAAGTGCAATGATGTTTTTTCTGAGTTGACGCAAGCATTAAATGCACGCGACTTACAAGGGCCTATAGCGTGGCACCCACTCCTGGAAAGGCAGTTATACGCTGCGGCGCGTCAATCTAGAGAGAAGGGATGTGTCTTTTCACATTTGGACCAGGTACACCTTATCTCCCTGAGGATTCCTTGTGATAATTTTAGCCGGATTATTACAAGAGGTCTCAGTTCAAGAAAAGTTAGTCCACTTACCGGATGGCTATAACCGGGTTCGCGAAACGTTGGAAACTCGGTCATAGCCGGGTTAGGGCGACGCAAGTAATTCGGGTTCTTTGTTAAGATAAACTTGGCACATGCGGCTAAAGACAGATTAAGTGGCGAGCCCGGATTGAACATTTGGTCCACCTCGGCTATTAACACCTCAATATTGGTATTTGCAGGCATTCAATCTACGTCAAGCCATGAGTGAAAAGCAAGCTTTATATTGATACTTGATCAGGTTACACAGTACTCTTACAAGGGAATAAACTGACGTACTCGCTTACAAAGACAATTACAAGATCAAAATACAAAAAATTAGGCTACATTCGTAAATATAATTTATGAATTCCCTAATTACAACAGATGATGGATAACTAGATCTCTCCTACGACAGTTGGGATGGTTGGAGCTGGAGATTGAACAACTATCCAACAAGGAGATCATACTGGTGGAGGTCCTTGTTGGATATGCTGGAGACCCTAGAAAAGTTTAGACAGGTCCAGTAAGACTGACGAACATATCTAGGGCCTCCCTTGGTGGATGAAGATGCTTGGATGCAAACTTGATTCCCATCCCAGGATCCCATACGAAGTTGAGCCAAACAGGTAAAGACTGGAAAATACATCTGGGATCCCAAGCATCCACCAAGCGACGCAGTTGAAGACTAGCAAATACATCTGAAGATAAAGCCGCAGAGCAGCAACCGAGAGGGCCTTTCCTTCTTCCGGAAACACACTCTTCTTCCCCACATGGCTGGAAAAATGGAAGTTAAGCAACAGATGATGGAGTTTGAAACTCTCACCAGAAAACTCATTGTATCTTTTGGAGATACTTAACCAAGAAAGAATGGGAACCAGACCAGTCGTGATGAAGAATGAGAGGCGATAGAGGAATTTATAGGCCAAGCGAACTGTAAGGGCCATGCGGCAATAAATGGCACTTTAATGGAAACGGCGATTTCTTTTCCAAGAAACGGAATAATGACTGTCGTTAAAGGGCGTGAATATTAATTGTGCGTGAAGACCAAGGGCGGCTAAAGGTACCCAATTAATGCAAGGATATGACCGTATGATACCAGATAAGTAAGCTGAACGGTCATCAAATTAAAGTATGCCACGTGTCTCCACCTCACCAAAGATTGGGGGCAGCATGCATATAGAGAATTTTGAAAGTATAGACTCGGTACAATTCAGATGAGACAATCTCAAGTGCTATAAAGACACCGGGATCGTTGTTTTAACTCGGTTAGCTGAATATGGAAAGCGCCGAAGTAAATACAGTCTCGCTTGTTATGAAGACAACCAGGTATCGACTGTAAACGAGCCCGGTAAAGAGGCAAGTCGGGAACCAGTTCTAGAAACTTAATCAATACCGAGGTGAGCAAGGAAGGAAGAGCCCGGGATGGTGAACAACTAATCTCAGCAGCTCAGAAACCCGAACTCCTGAGCTTGGGGGAAACTGTTATGGACTCAAATAATGGGCCTGGCAAGTGCAGGGCCCAGTAGGAGTGCTTTAGGCGGGAAACCTCCCTTGAAACAAGTAAACTGCCAATCACCCCTTGAGTGTGCCGATAATCCAGGAATCATGCAGATAATGGAGCAGGCACCATCAAGACGTGGGAGACGCACGACGCCAGTGAGAAGGACTGAAGGTAAGGAGAACGAAACCCTAGGTAATCTCTATAAATAGGAGGTTACCCTGTGTAGCACAGTGATCTGCAAGCGCTCTTTGATATCTCCTTCATAGATATCAGTGGGCGCCATATTCGATCCGATATCAATACATCCTAGCCCCTTGAGGCTAGACATCTGTGTTCTACAACAGAACATGTCTCATCACTGACAACATCATTCTGGCCTTTGCAAAATTTCATGGTACACGAAAAAGCAGAGATGGATGGTGTACAATCAAACTTGACATTGCTAAGGCTTATGACAAAGTGTCCTAGCAGTTTTTGTGGAAAATTCTACAAATGATGAATTTCCTAGAATAATTCCACTACTCATGCAATGCGTGTCAACTGTCTCTTACCAAGTGATTATAAAATGGTCTTCAAGAGGCCCTTTCAATTCCTCTCAAGGCCTCAAACAAGGTGACCTCTTTCCTTATAGCTTTTTCTACTCTATGCAAACGTCTTGTCTTGTACGAAACATCCGACAGAAAATTTCAATTGGTGGAGAGGTCTTCAAATCTCTCATGAGGTCATTCCATTAACACATCCGATGTATGCATATGATACTCTTCTTTTCTGTCATGCGACAAAAGAAGATTTTCGTATTGTCAAAGCGTTACTTAGAAGATACTCGTTAATTTTGGGACAACATATTAACTTCCAAAAATCATCATTGGTATGTAGTCCCTCTTCCCCATCATATAAAATGTAGATTGCCATAAATTCTTGAAATTAAATTTCATTCTAGATTGGGAAAATATCTCGATACCTATATAGATGACCCAACATCAGGAAAAAAAAAAGGAAATATCATAAGATGTTTGAGAAACTTGTTGGTTGAAAAATTAATTTGTTGTGTCAAGCACGACAACTAGTGCTGATAAAGAATTATTTGTCTTCCTTGTTAGTATATCATTTCGATCTCCTATATGAAGTTCTCTATTCACTTCTGCTTAGCTAATAATTTTTTCTTGTCACTTCACATCCAAGAAGGCCCATCTGTTCAAATGGGATGAATTATGTCTTCCACAAGCCAGTGATGGTCTACAAATCATACAGTTGGAAGCCTTCAATTCAATATTGCTTTATTAGCTAAGCATCTATGATAAGTAGTGTCCGATAACTCTTCCCTTCTGACCCAAGTGATGCTCAAAAAGTATTTTGATCCTCAACAACATTATTATTCCTTTAAACCAGTTTATAATAGCTTGAATTTGTGGAACCATGTCCTTAAATCAAGTAATATAGTCACTTACCACCTTACCAAATAGATAGGTGAGGGCTCTTCAATCTCTTTAAATAGTCGGCTCTGATGGCCAGTGCAGTAGTCCAGTTTGACATCTAACCTTATACTACGCAATAAACGAAATTGAAACCTTCCCATCTTGTAATCACTATACCCTAGGAACGTGGCTCAACAATTTGCAAAACACCCAATTTCTCTATCTCGTTCTCTTGATATTATTAGATGGGCAGGTAATTATGCTAGAACTTATACTATACAAGATAGTTATAAACTACTTCATTGCACATGTGGACTCTCCACTATTGATGAAAATGTAGTTTTGATTTGGAAATATTTACTACCTCCTAGAATTAAGTTATTACTTTGGAAGGTTGTTAGATACATATTGCCAACATCTCTATTGCTTTTTAATAGACATGTGGCTACTTCTGAGGTATGCTATTTTTGTAATAGTAGTTGTGAATCTTTAGAACATTTGTCTTTATTTTGTCCTTTTTCTAGGCATGTTGCTTTGGTATTATGACTGATTTTCAAATTGATAATCGCCCTGATAAGTCCTTGCAAGCATGGATAATAACATGGTTACAAAACCACAAAAACTCAACTAGTTTTATAACGTATTTGCCTTTCCAATTATTTGAATCTCTGTGGTTCGCAAGAAACCAAATATGTCATATGGGTGTCCAGATGTCTCCACAACATGTAACCAATGTGGTTCATTCTAGAGCAATGACTGTTATGGCTCCTCTGTTGCATCACTAACAGCAACAAGATGGTACCTTGTACAGGCAACTCATAGAGGACCATGATGGCTATCACAACAGCTCGAGTTACTCTCCTTAATGGGATGCCATTTTCCATATCAATAGATCCAAAAGTTGAAAACGAAGCCTCTATATCACAATAATTTTTATAAGAAACTCCATGAATGGTGCTATCTCCCCAAAATAAGACTTGACGTTCTACAGATGCAGTTATTCGCGCTTAGAGATGCTATAACTTTCATACTCAGACAACAATGCATTGATCACCCCAATAGATATCCTATACACTATAAACTTGTTAAAAAGTCCTACATAAAAATCATTATTAAGACTAAATATGTGTTTTTGAGATTTATCCTACCTTTTAAAGGATGTATGTATATTATTAATTAAGATACTTTGTAACTCACACTTTCACATCATAAATGCAGTTATATTTCATAAAAAAAAAAAAAAACAGAGTGGAATAAGATGCTTAATTGCTTATGATCAGAATATTTTGTTTTAAAATAAAGAGGAGTAAAATATTTTATGATGTGAGGCATCATGTCTAGTGTGGACCAGCAGATCATAGCTCATCAAAATTTTGGAGGATTATAGAAACGTAAGACAACTTAGCAATTGCATTCCAAGGAATATATTTTGCCCCACATTTTCCTACTTTTAAATAATTTGTTATTATTATATATACCTCTTCCTTTCTTCTATAATATAATGTGGGGTTTTATTGTTGTTCATGTGACTTATGGGACAAACATTATTCTATTGTTTGAAGATTAGATTTTTTATGAACATTTAAGATAATATTTTTAATTAAATTACTTAAAACTCCCTGAACTTAAAACTATTTACTAATAAACTCTTTTAAAACTTAATAATAAACTCCATAAACTTTTGAGTTTATGCCGATAATCCCTACAAGGTTTAAGTTATATGCAGATAGGCCTCTTAAATTTCAAGTCATTTTCAAATAAGTAACCGCTAATAAATTGTATGATAGTTATTTGTATAAATTTAAGAGTTTAGAGATATTTATTGTAAAATTTCAAATGTGAAGGAGGTTATTTCAATATGATAACATAAAATTCGAGGGATTTATATAATTTGACCTCTCTTGCCATCTCCTTATCTTAGGACCGTTTCCTATAATGAAATTGAATATATGTGAGTGTATCATTCTTTATATATATATATATATATAAAGAGAGAGAGAGTATCATTCGTTTTATATATATATATATATATATATATATATATATATATATCTCGAGAGAGAGAGAGAGATTGTTATCTTTCTCATCGTTGAGAATAACTTTCGGCTTACACTACTAAATGGTCACTTTTTTGTGGACAAAAATGATAGATATATTTCTTAAGATAGATTATCTGCAACTTTTATAAATTAAAAGGGTCTACAAAAAGTATAAGATATATCAAATCAAATGAATTTTATGCGTACAATTGTTTTTAATATTTTGAAAGAGTTATGTGGATTATATTCTGTACATTGTACCGATGAGAAATAAGTTGTTCATAGCCTGTGAATTGCACAATTATTTGCAAAATTGTCTAGTACGTGTGGGTGTGTTGATCCTAATTAATGGGTACCTCATGAATATATATTTTTGATAATGCATTCATATTTTCTATATTCTGAAACAATGTGAATCTCGTGCACATTTATTAGTGGCCATATAAATGTTACTACTTCTAATCCTAAACTAAGACCCAATTAACTTTTATAGAGAAATTAAGAAAGTTAAATAAATTATTTTTTAGAATAATTTTATTTTTATTTTTATTTTCAAACTAATTTACGTGACTTATTAACTAAAACATAGTCTAATGATATATAATATTACTATGATTAAATATTTTATTTTTTAAAAAAAATTAATTAAGTCTTATATTTAGAATCGGGATAGTACTATTTTAATATTCTTTTTATCTAAGTTACCGTAATCAGTGGTATTTGAAAATTATATTTATTTTATATTGCGTTATGACAACTCATGGGATCAAACCAAGTGGCATGATGTGAATAGGTTGTTGGGTAACTTACCTTGTTTTTAATTCTGTTTATCCTATTCTTATGATTTAACTTGATTTTTAACCAAGTCCCACTAATGTCTTCTCCTTTAATTAATTGGTTCCCTAAATAATAAAATAATCTGATCAAACTCATGCGTAAGTAGGACTGTACAAAAGTGCTAAAGTACAAATTGCATTATTGGGTGCTAAAAGATAGAAGAGGTAGGGCCCACAAGAGCTCCCCATTGTCTAATAATTGGCTTCATAGACACATATACCCCACACTCACAAGACAATTTTGCATGTGACTTCAAGGCATTTGTTAAAATGACAATTAAGGACTTTGTAAAAGCATATTGATAATTAATCACTTTAAATTATAAAAATACAAAATATAAGGGTAGTCATGGGAAATTTGTTGACAACAATCATTACTACATCTCTCTGATGCAGTAATGGCTATTCAATCACTGAAGAATTGGTGGACGCAAGGAAATCAATTAATGTTATCCTTATTAATTGTATTAAACTCTAATATTATATTAATTATCACTCTCACCAACTACCCTTATTAATTATGAGTATATATGGAAAAAGATAATTAATACTCATTGAGAACAATGCTGTTGTCATTTTATAAATAAAACCAAATAAATCATAATGGCGCTTATAATAAGCGACTTAAAAGTAGTTTAGATCCGATACAACACGTATCAAACAAAAAGGGGGAAAAATCGAATTAACACTTTAAACATGAAATACTAATTTTTATAAATGGTTTTGTTCGTTTTTTTCTGAGTGTTTTATTCCAATTTTATGCTGTCTTTTGATTCTATATTTAATTTCTTCAAGAAAAAATTATTAAAACATATTAAGAAATCATTAATAAATCAAAACCAAATTGCCACTTTGCCCCTGCCATTATTGAATTAATAATGTTATTGTGAGCCCATTTATCTCATTTCCAGCCACACGATGTAGACACGTCACACGTGATGTCCATTCGTCAAATGAAAATTGTCAAAGGTTTTAGAAAAATGCCATTTTACGACCCACTAAGAGTAAGAATTATATTCACTATGCATATTGACATGGTATGTATCAAATACTCTCTGTATTACTATTTTTTTTTTTATCAACATATTTATCTATGAATTTAAACGATTACTAGTTAGGTAAATTATTATAGAGGGTGAAAGGTAAATTATTTGTACAATTAAGTTTTGAAGAGTACTGTTCTGGTGTAGAACACAGATTGTCTAGCCCTAAGGGGTTAGGATGTTGATGTTGATTGGGACTTGACCTAGGAGCGATTCCTAGGGCCTACGTACCCTGAAGAGGGATCAAAGTCCACGTAGTTCGAGGATTATTGGAGGCGTTTAGCCAAAGGGAGTGGGGTGTGTGCTCATGTGCGTATATGCAATTGAGAGGGGTAGAGAGTAGATGATGTGTACCTTTTAGGTTAACCGACTATATATAGAGGTTACCTTAGGGTTAGGGGTCCTGATTTGGTGTAGAGATTCCCCTTGATTCTCTCCTTGATTGTAGGTTAGTTATGATCTTATCTGATCTGTTGGCGATCATGACAGATCCCCCTGTTCTTGGGCCGCATCGCTAATGGGCCTTATATAAATCCGTAACAGTTGCCCCCCAACCCGGTAGTTCAAAGTTTTGGACTGCCGGGGTGTATGATGTCCTGGATAAGTCATCCGAGGTGTTACCCATCTCCTGCCGTCTACGTCGAGCTAGAATTTGCTGAGCCCATCTCCCTGTGTACGTGGTATCGTTGCAATGTCCGATGAGCCGGGGCGGCGTCCTGCGTCTCGTGAAGTATCGTGATGATGATCGACGGCTTGAGAAATACCGTGGTGATTACTGATGCCCAAAAAGGGCGACCGAGGTAATAACCTCTGGTCCTAAGAGTGCGCGGTAAGAACCGACGTCCTAAGGGTCCGAGGTAGTAGACAACTGCCGTGGTCGAATGATATTGCCGGGATTGTATTCCCATGGCCTGAGGATCCAGCTTAATTTGCTTTCGTTGCCATTTATCCGGGCTAATTGTCTGGTTTATATTCCTGCATTTAATAACATGTAAGCAAATCATAATAAATGGAAAATACTTACTGTTTGTGCAAATCCTTTAACGTGCTCATTTCGAATATTTGTCCGAGATTGCATTAAATTTTCGGTAACACGCTTTTCCGCTTAACAAATCGTTGTCCACTCGTTGCCCCCACTGGTAGTTCATGTTTCTGAGTAGCCAGGATGTGTTACTTTCCAAATTCGGACGAGGTGCTCGCGACTGTTGGGATTCTGTGGCACTGCTTCCGAGGTTGGCTCCGAGGGTGGCGGGGCGCCTGTGGACGAGGCAGCCCCTTCAAGCTAGAAGTTCTTTTATTTTATTTTTCCTTTTCCTTTTGTTTCGACGTAGGATGCCGTGTTAGCTTTGTGCCCTGTGGTCGAAGTGTGACTTGGGTTGAAGTAACCTGAGTCTTTGTCCATTTCTTTTAGCATATCGTCAAGTATTCTTGAAATTGAACTTGGACATGTTGTGTTCGTCGTGGATGACATGCCATGTCTAGTTGTAGCAGACCCTCAGCTTTGTTGACGTTCCATGTCCTTTTGATTTGTTTCCTAGCCAGGGTTTCTAGAACGTAGGCTCCTCTGTTGAGTTTTTCCTTAATCCGGTAGGGGCCGTCCCAATTTGCGGCCAATTTGCCATCTCTGGCTTTTTTGTTACTGACGTCGGCCCTTCGTAGGACTAGGTCTCCCGCCGAATACCTGTTGTGTTTGGCCGTAATGAGTTGTTTGGCCGCCATGTCTAGGCCGTGTGCCGTGGTTCATCTTTTGCTTCCGTCAAGACTTTACGCTGAGCCCGAGTTTTAACTGGGATCAGTGTAATCGGGGTTGGCGTTCTTCTATTTTTGGAGGTGGATTCCATCCAGTTTAATACGGCACCCTTGCGCTCAGTGATGGGAGGGTACCAATAGCTCAAAGGAAACACCTCGCAATTTATGCAAACTTTAGCGTTGACGATGACGGTTGTCATATCGAAACAATCCAAGTTGATGTACGTATTAAGTGTAACCGAGGTCCGTTCAGGGTGTCGTGACCCGGAATTCGTTTTACGATCCGAGGTCCACTTAAGGAGCGCGGATTTAACTACATGAAATAGACTTGGCGGCATTGCCGCCTTAACACGGAGCCCGAGTACCGGGTGCGCTTCATCTCTTTCGTAGGGACAAAACTCCACGCTTTATCCTGGGTCCAATTGAGGAGCGCTGATTTACCGTATAAAGTAGACTTGACATAATTTTCGAAGACGGGTTTCATTACCTGAATTCATACCTGTTTAACTTGAACATGGTTTTCGGAAATGGGTTTATGTACCTCAGATTCCTACATGTTTATCGAGATTTTCACTTAGGTCCCTGTGTGAAACCTTTTGAGATTTTCACTTAGGTCCCTGTGTGAAACCTTTTGAGATTTTCGTTTAGGTCCCTGTACGAAACCTTTTGAGATTTTCGTTTAGGTCCCTGTATGAAACCTTTGGAGATTTTCACTTAGGTCCCTGTACGAAACCTTTTGAGATTTTCACTTAGGTCCCTGTACGAAACCTTTTGAGATTTTTGTTTAGGTCCCTGTATTAAACCTTCTGAAGTTTTCCCTTTGGTCCCTAGGTCTGATCTTCACGGCTGCTTCTTCTCGTGAAACCCAGATTTGGTGTCGCACCAGGTTGCTGTGATATGCCTCACCTGCCATTACTCCCTCACGTTCGAGGCATCCCGAATATGTCTCTGCCTAAAATCCATCTCCGAATATACATCTCAGGTTGGAACCTTTTCTTGAGTTCAGACAATGTTAGTACCAGGCTTGCATCCTCTGTCACTCCCGATTGAATGAGAATATCTTCACTTGAAGTGCCGCTTCCATTCACCATCTTGGCAAAGAACATCATCTTTATCCACCATCTCGACAAACTCAAGAAGTTGAATCAGAGAGTCTTTCGTTTACACGTAGTAAGCCGATATAATCATCATGGAGACTCCAGCTAGAGTCGCAAAGGCCAAATGCAGCTCATAAAAAATCCGTGATCGGACTGTCTCTGTCCTTCTCACTTGATCGTGCGAATCTGTATATTGCTACCAAATGATCTCTCTCATCGAACTCCCAGAAAAAATCCTTTTGGTCTGGACTCCTACAGTGACATTACTATCATCTCGAATATCCCAGGCATCTCGGACTCAGCACTCATCTTGGCATGCATTAAATCACGGTCATGCACCCCGACTTTGCAGTTAGCGCAGTCAACAAGTCGTAGCAATCTGCTCGTGAGTTCCTTCGGTGTTACACGATGGACTTTGACTGGTCAGAATCTTCCGCTTGACTCATTCCATGGGATGGTGAATATGCTTATGCTCTGGTCTCGTGAAGCCGGAGCTTCTTTTAATCAGCTCTTGAACGCAGAGTGCCATTGACGATAGTGTAGTGAAGCATCTTCCCAGTGCCACAATTTTGAACCCAGCACGTTGAGGCACCTCGGCATCTCTCAAATTAATCTCGGCATCCGAAATCGACACCTCGGCACCTCGGCAACACATATCAATCTCGCAGATCCGTGCTTAAAGCCTTGACGCACACAGCGTAGCATCCGGCTTCGTATCTCGGCAGGAACCTCGGAGTAGTAAGCCATATACTACATGACGGCATGCTCCCTAGTCCGGCAACTGATATAGCAGATTGTGTTACTTGCTTCCATCTACGCCCAGACACCCAAGAACTTCAAGCATCCCTATATAGGATTACGATAATGAACTCGGTTCCATTTTGATGCTGACGTGGTGGTTTCGGCTATCTCTGCTTCGCCGCATCTTTGCATTCAGGAGACCCTCCTTTTGGATCTTCTGAGAGTTATTGACCACCCTCAAGCCCGCTTGTCACACCCATTCGCATAACAGTTGAAATACACGGTGAGACTGACTTGGAAAAAATTCCATTTAGTGACCCCATTTTGACTCGCTCCAGAGCATCAGCAAAAAACCTGTTTCCACTGATAGAGCCACCTTTCAACGTTAATGGTGAAGATAGAGCCCTGGCTCCTATGCTTTTGAGCGGAACCTGGCAAAGGAATATTCACCAAAACGCTGCTCGGAACCTGCGTTGTCAAGCTTTTGACGGCTTCTTTTACACTTGGTGTGCCACTCTCACGGACTCCCCTTTCAATTCCCCTCTCCTTCGACCATATACCCACTGCTTTGCGGTAGATTCCATTCCAAGCAGTAAAAATGTTTGTGCGTCTTACTTTAACATTAAGGTAATCATAGATGGCACCCAAAATAAATTGCATTTCATCTTCATGTGGTTCTGGAAGTGAAATGAAGGGGGTGTTGGAATCTGTAGGTCGAACCAAAGTTCTTCCCTTCCTCCATTCGGTGATCATCCTCTAGCATCTACTTCATTATCAAATTTTGGTTTATTGAATTCATTAGAGCAGAATCTCCATGCTATCAGAACCATATCCGTCAGGATTCTCTGACTTTGCCACGTCAATTATAGTTGTTTATGAGTTTTTCGCTCCTCCACCGAATACCTCTTCCCCAACTCCAAATCTGAATTCGCCTAATATGTAGAGCCTCGACTGGCCGACATTGGTGGAGCGGGGATAAGCCTCGATCGAAACAAAGATCGCTTGCCGAGCTTCAATACAGGTCAAGGCCCTCGAAGCTTAGACTCACCATCAAGCTCTAGAATGTGCCTTACGGATGCAACAAGAACATTTGGTAAAGGATATAGACCGAGGTATTATTTATCCCTGTACAGCAACTGAACCAGGTGCAGAAAACCGATGCTTCCTCCTTCGCATTAAACGGTGACTGGAAGTGCTTCGATGGTGAGTTTGCCAGCCATAAGCATCGTCGATTGAGTGTGAATTTACAGAACAAAACTCATCACCGAGCTTCCTAACGTTATCTACTTACGCCATGGCAGCACCTTGGTCTTCTTGAACACCTCTTCTCCTCTCCATGCCTCATTGTAGTCTCGGCTTCATGCTCATATCGGCATACAGTTTCGGAAACCAATGTGACAGTCTCACGAAGTTTTTACTTTAGCTAATACTGATAGTATCTCAGCACCAGTATCTCACCTCAATTTGATGCCGGCAATGCATCCCGTCATTGGATGGATGAGGGCGTACCCCGGTTTGAAATCCTGAGGCACCCGACATTGTATCCCGGTTCGGCTCATTTGACCAGGGTTTGTAATTGATAAGCTAAGCCATGACTTAACGAAGGCCATCAAATGTCTAGCTTCTCGTCCTCCTTTCTGGGTTTTCCCTAAGGCTTGGTTCTCTGTTGCTTGCATCAGAGCCGCGTCTCTTGGCGTGATGACGTTGGAAGCCACTTCGCCATATTTGATGGGTTGCTGCTGATCTGCTGATTACATAAATTCCTGTTGCTTGCATACGACAGTCTTCCGATAATCCCTCCAAAGGCTCCGTCGGTCAAACGCCGCCCCCTGAGGTGCCGACTACAACATCGTAAGCAAACCCTAATGAAGAGACATGGGAGCCACGTGGCAGGAGGGGCTAGGATGTTGATGTTGATTGGGACTTGACCTAGGAGCGATTCCTAGGGCCTACGTACCCTGAAGAGGGATCAAAGTCCACGTAGTTCGAGGATTATTGGAGGCGTTTAGCCAAAGGGAGTGGGGTGTGTGCTGCGTGCGTATATGCAATTGAGAGAGGTAGAGAGTAGATGATGTGTACCTTTAGGTTAACCGACTATATATAGAGGTTACCTTAGGTTAGGGTCCCGATTTGGTGTAGAGATCCCCTTGATTCTCTCCTTGATTGTAGGTTAGTTATGATCTTATCTGATCTGTTGGCGATCATGATAGATCCCCCTGTTCTTGGACCGCATCGCTAATGGGCCTTATATAAATCCGTAACAAGTACCAAATTAGACATAATATTTTTAAAATGATACAATTTTTAAAATTTTGTTAAATTAGCTCAAACTTGTTACTTTTAAGTGAGACCCACTTATTCTGTCTCTATCTTTATAATGGACGTTTAAGCTAATTTAATGCAATTGCTAAAATTGTATATTTTTTAAGATATTATGTCCACTTTTAAACCATTCAAAATTTAATTATGCTGGATAATAAAAACTTCATTGCTAAAATTACACATTAATAGTATTATAAATATCTTTATATTATTACCGTTCGGTATAGAACACGATGTCTAGCCCTGATGGATTAGTACGTTGATCTAGGATCGTTCGACTATCTCTCCTAAGTATCTATGGGATAGATACCTAAAGGGAAGCTTGATCACTGTACACGATTAGACTTTCGCCAAAGGGGGTGGTGTGTGCACAGTGTCGGCAGTAATGAAGATAGTTAATCGATTAGAATGTGTGTACCTTCGTCGCGTAACTCCTATTTATAGAGTGTACCTTGGGGTTAGGGTTTCTGATCCTCGTATGATGTGCATCCTAAAATCTAGGCTACCAACCTGGGAACAAATCCTTTGGTTCGGATCCTCCGTGGTTTTAGCCTTCCTTCTAGGTCGGTTGAGATCCTGGCGCGGATTCCCCCGCCGGGCCAATGCGTTAACGGGCCTAGTTATAGGTCCGTAATGCTTGCCCCCAAACTCGGTGTTCAAGACTTTGGGCAGCAGAGGTGCATATATTGCCTTAGCGTTCAAAAGAGTGCGAGATTGCCTCTTACCGTGTCCTGAGAAAGACTGGAGTTCAATTATGCCGAGTGTCTTGACAAATACTGAAGTTTAATTTTGGCGTTAATAGCTGTTTCATGGTCCACGCCGTTGTTGCCCCCCAGCCCGATTGTCCATGTTTACGGAAAATCGGGATGAATGAGGATTGGCGATGTGCCTTCTGGACCTATGACCCGATGGTATTTGTCACGCGCTGGATCCCGGTTTGTACGCCAGAAGTACTACGGAGCCTGTACCCGGGATCAAACAAGCCGCATCCAATTTCATGAGGAGCCGGGATTATACTAATCCGGGTTAGACTACCTGTACTCATGGCGGTGTACCACCTGCTGCTCTATATAAATCCAGGCGCTCTTTAAGGGCCTGAGGTAATGTCGTTTCTCCTCCTCCGCCATCATTGTAACATCACGTTTTTAAAAGCAAGATATTTTTTCCATCAAACATCATTTCAAATCATCGAGTAGAGCATCTGAGCAATTGAGTAACTGATATATATTCAAAATGCCCCCTGGCTAATTACAGAGACGGTACGATAACCGTGAGTTTTTAAAATAACAATAGAAGTGTCTCCCTGGCAACACCCATGCCGTGGCAACAAAAGATAGCTTTCAATACTGACTTCTAATCTTGCCGCTTCCTCTCTCCTCGGTCCTCGGGCCTCCTGACCCTGACGCTATGTTAAGATCTGAGATCCGCACCGGACCTCAGGTAACGGTTAACCTCATGTTTACATATACAGCATATGGGTTATAGAACAACATTAACACAACATATGAATCACACCCAACCAATGCAAATGTATCGCTCCCAGCATGCAAACGTATCGCTCCCAGCCATTTTACCCCGACCCCACTAATCGGCGGAAATTTTGCCGTGAGCTTCGCTACTTGACTCCCAACTTTCAGAAACTCAATCCCTACTATGTTTTTACCTCGTTAGGCATTTTTCAATGCAATGAGGCCTAAAAACAAGAATAGGAATTTCATTTCCTACTTCCTAGATCTAACTAACAATTCTACCAAAACTACCGAACAAAAGACTAGAACTTAAAAGCTAAGGACCGAAGAACTTACCCGTGCAGAACTTCGCTACAACTTCTCCAAAGCTCCTCCTTCTCTCTAGAATCTCTCTAATTCGAAATACTCAAGAGGAAATGGTGTGAATTTTCCAATGAGAGCAATGGCCTATTTATAGACTTTTTGTGAGGGTATTTTGGTAACTTTACAACTCCTTCTCCTTCAATATACACCATGGAATTTTGAGGCCAATTCTCCACCCCACAACCCACCTTGGCCGACCTCCTTGCCTTCAAATTCAACAAAATGATGTCACCAAAGGTGATGTCATTTGGCACTTTATGGGTTTCTACCGATAAGTTTCCCCGATCGGTGTTCTAATCGCGTAATCTTGCAGAATCTTAGAAATCCAAGAACATAGCCTCAAAGGTCTATTCATCCTCTTTAGAAATATCTAGATTAACTAAATTTTTGATCCTATTCGTGGCATCTGCCTCGCCGAACATTTTCGGATAAACGTCTTCTAAGCACTGAAATCGCCTCTGTAATGTCCAACTTGGGGCAAAATTACATTGAATCATAATATATCCAAGTTGTTAGCAACCTAAGTCATGGATTTTGAATTAGAATTTATTTTCTATTGGTGGTCATTTTTCCTGTTGGCTTTATTCACAAAATATCTCATTTTCTTCTAAAATATCTACAACCTTTCTTAATACTTTCGAAATACTTCTCAAATACTTTCACATACTTTCACACACAAACCCACTCACACACTCCACCATGTCGGCACCCTCTAAAATATCATGATATTATTTTCAAAACTTTACACCTCACACACTAATACTTTCTGAATACTTTCCAAATACTCTTCATACTCTCTAATTTTAATACTTTCTGAATACTTTCCTAATACTCTTCATACTCTCTAATTTTAATACTTATTTAATTTCCCCTTGCAATATTTTATTACCATTTAGGATTTATCATAAGTCAGATTTCAGGGTATTACAATCATGATTGTTTGATAACTGCGCCCTCGATCCGTCGCAAGCCGAAAAGAACGCGCCTAGCGTCTATGGTCTTCGTGCGTAGTAAATGCATGTACAATGCGCATTAAATGTGCCCATCACTTCCCCCACGTTACCCTAACTTTTGGGTGAATGGTCGTTCTTACCCCGGTGCTTCGATTTTGTAACGTTTATATACACGTTTTCCCTTCATTGCCTCACTCTCGCATATCTCGCTATCACGCTTTTGGCTCGATAATCCGGGGCCGCTCTGTGAAAAACTTCTTTCTCGTGTGTATATAGCTCGTGTCTTTTAGGGTTCCTTCGCCTTCTGATCATCAGGTACAGGCCCTTTTGTTCTTATTTCTTCCATTTTGCTCTTGTCCGTGATGTTTAAATTTAGTTTCTGTTTGTAATTCTTGCCCTACGTTAGGTTCTGTGTTTTCTATGTTTCCTGGATTTCCTTCGATTCTCTGGGTAGCTCTTACCTTCTGAGTCTTCTCCTCCTATGTCTACAGACACCACTGTCTGTATGACTTCGTGTCTTTCCGTGACTGTTAACCCATGACTTCCTGAAACACCTTCACACTTTTCCATCCCTGTCCCCCTTTTCTGTGCTTGCCATTTCGCGTGTTTTGGGGGCATCACCCTCCGGATGACGACGAGTCGGTTTGTTTTGTCAGAGAAGGGAGTAATGTGTCGTACTTCTTCTTCTACTGGGATTACATGACCCGGCTCAGTGTTCGCTTCCCATTCACCGAGTTTCAAATGGCCATTTTGCAATTTCTCACCCTAGCTCCTTCCCAGCTTCACCCTAATGGTTGGGGTTACATTATAGCGTTTGAAAGGTTGTGTCAGAACTTAGAGCTTCCTTGTACAAACGCCTATGTTTTTCTATTTTTTACTCCTCACACCTCTCATTTCGGCAAGGAAGGAATCGAGTTAAAGGGTTGGACGTCTATCCTGGTATTGTGAATAGGCCTCTTCACGCCAATTTCGAGCTCCTTCAAGCACTTTAAGGCCGGGCTTTAAAGTTGTGGCAAAGGTCCGGTGTAGAGCCCCGGTTTCCCCCGCCTCGAATCCAAGGATGTCGAATGGTGATTCTCGTTATACCGGTCAAAGGATCATCTACGCTTCCCGACCGGGCCTACCGGGTGTTGAGGGGGGCGGCGAACTGTGGGAGAGGAGGTCAATGTCGTCGACCACATTGTTGCTCATGTGAATTCGAAGAACGGGTTCTGGGCAGCCTTCACTCCGGTAGCCCAATATCGGGAAGAGGTCGACCTGGGGCGAGTACGAAGTTTCCTTCTTGTCCAC
>JAMWYP010000875.1:0-23534 GCA_025563575.1 Acacia pycnantha | reverse complement strand
TCGGGCGTAGGTCAAGAAGATTGGACCAAACAAGTATAAATCCTGCTGTGTCATTCTTCTTCTCTTCCTTGCGCTTCTCAGTTTAGTGTTCTAGTTTCATAACACTTCGAAAAGAATTTTTCAAATCCCCAATTCACCCCCCTCTTGGTGATTTGCTCCATTTTCAAACCTCTCCCAAGTAATAGGGCAAAAACGGGTCCGCAACGTTGTAGCGACGCTTTTCCACCATTTGTGCGCATCACCTTCGAGTTTGTAAATTGCTAGTTGAGCTTTCCGGTCCTCCGGGCATTCCATAACTTCAAAGATTTTGTCTAGGCTCATCAGCCCGAGGCTGTCTACCTCGCCCTCTACCTCGGCCTTTGGGAGCTCCGGCTCCTCTTATATTCGCCATGTCTCGTTCTTTTTCCTTTATTAGGGAAAACGTTAGTCTCCGTAATGAGGGAAAATGTTAGATATACATGAAAAACGACGATTACTATATCACGGACTTTATCACACTTAGCATTTACACCATAAACGAACAGACACCCCCAATATTTCCCTCGTCAGGTTTTCGTTGAATCTTTCTGCTAAAAAACGGGTACAGAGAAAATGATGATGAGTGGATATCAGAGTTATCAGGGCTATCAGAGACTGATATCAGGTTTATCAGAATTGATGTACCGACAGAGAGTGGTACACCGGTCCAAACTGGTATACCGAAATAGGGTGGTAAACCGACCTAGGCTTATATCAGTACTCATTTTCAAAACATGCTCTGTAAAAAGGCGTAGAGCCTAACTTCGTTACTCAAACCAATTGGCCGAGTGGAGTGTCTATCATGGGGGCCTCACCGAGTTCACGGCGACTAATTGGCGCACCCACATAGACTAGCATTGCCTTCGGCACCAATGGTTTGTTTATAATATAGTTAGATCTATGCCAGGACAACTGCTCTGATACCATAAATATCAGAGTTAAGGTTACCAGTATGCGAACGTACATACAGTATCCCAACAGTATCTAAACACACAACAAATCATCAAACACATATACACATACAATAAACATAACAGATATACGCCTACAATACACATAACACATATACGCATACAATAAACACCAGAGTTAGTGTTACAGTACACGAACGTACCTTCGTTGACGTTATACGGTATTTCTGGCAGAATACGGTAAATTGATAGCGATATACTTTGACTCTAATCTTCCAAAATTTTGCCATAACTCATTCTCCAACATAATTTTTGAAATATATATCATATTTATCCCTAAAACATGATATCTAACATATATTGGAAGATTAAAGATCAAAACAACATCTACCCTAGAACTTCAAGAACTACCGAACTAAAACTAGAACTTGAAACTAGGACAGAAGAAACTTACCTACCAGCTTCGCTACAACTTTCTCCAGAGCTTCTCTCTCTAACTTCTCTCTAAAATGGTTTGTGAATTGGTGAGAAATGAAGGAGAATGTGAAGGCTATTTATAGGCAACTTCTATGGATCTTAGCCCTTGGATCTACTTTCGTATCAACGGTTAAAAAGCGGTAGATGTGGCCTCATGAGAATCACTCATTTTCCTTCATTTTCCTCCACAAATTTCGTCCCCCTATGTCATCCCATGTCACTAGGGTGATGTCACTTACTTCCTCAAGAAGTTTTATACCGATAAAGTCCCTGTTCGGTGTCCTAATCGCGTAATCTTGGAAAATCTCAGAAATCCGGCAACATAGCCCTGAAGGTCTATCCTTCCTCTTTGGAAATATCTTGGTTAACTAAATTTTTGATTCCATTCAGGGGTATTCCGTTGCCTGCCGAACATTTTCGGATAACCGTCTTGATTTACTGGAACTTACTTCCAGGACACACCAAAACTACGGATAAAAATTCACTTGATTCCTAATATATCCAGATGTTTTCTACTTATCCCAAGGATTTTGAGTTAGGATTTAATTTCTATCGGTGGTCATTTATCCTATTTGCTTTTTCACAGAATATTCCTTAGAATATTCTTTAAACCACTTTTGCATTCACACTACATACTCTTTTCCTTCCTTTTCTTTCTATTTTTTCGAAAATATGAAGGCTACTTCTTGGCTAAGTTTTTGACTTTTCAACTCTCTTTTTTAATCACTTAGATTATGCCTTAATTACCTTAATTAATAATTAACTCATTGGCTAATTAAACCCTTATATACCACCTTATTCATTTTTCAAACAATTAGCCATTAAATACTTATCTAATCACTTACTAATTGTTGACAATTTTCTTAATTAGGATTAATTATTATCTCACAACTATTGAACTGACATTGGTAATTTATGCTCCATGTAAAATATTAAAAATCATGGGGTCAATTATGGTTCCCAGAATACTTTTTAATTTTTCTTTCTATTATTTCCAAAGGAAATAATTTAATAAATTGTCTAAATTAATGACAATATTCTTTCTAATTTTTAATAATTATTTTACTGCCCTTTAGAATTTATCACAGTATTTTATGGCTCTAAGCTCATTCAGGGCATTTTAGCACCTTAATTCACTCTAATTTCATTAGAAATTACCTTAGAAAATAAGATAATTATAACTTAATATTTGAAACCTAATACTCACCTATTCCCAATAGGTATAATTTCCTAAATTTATGATATTTACCCTAAGTCAGATTTTAGGGTATTACATATTAACTCCTGTAACTTTGCTTACTAGAATTGTTAACCATTATATTGTACATGAGTTAACTTTACTAATGGAGCAAAATTAAAGTACTTAATTAGAAGAAAAAACACATAAGTAACCAATTAATTGAAGACAAAAAATGAAAGATATAGATGTCCATGCGTTGATTCATGTAAGTTTGAATTCAAATTGCAAAGCAAAAGATTATCTGATTTGTTATAGTTTTTTATAGAGTAAATATCATTTTTGCTCCCTGACAAAAAACACGGACCCCATTTTGGTCCTTGATAAAAAAAAAGTCCTTTTTAGTCCATAAAAGGACGAATAAGGGTCGATTGGTGGACATTTTGATCACTCACAAATTTCCAAAAGGTCATTTCTAATCCCATAAAAAGGACGAAGAAGGGTCGTTTTTCTTTGTCAGGGACCAAAATGTGGTCCGTGTTTTTTGTCAGGAACCAGAAAAGGTATTTACTTTTTTTTTATAATTAGCCTACATTGGATTAATTTATAATGCCAACCAAACTTCCAAATTAGTATAATATAATGCATGAGGATTACCTATAATCTTGATGTCTAGAAAACCAAATGTGCACTTGGAGTTCATAGAAAATTTTTTACATTAGTATTCTTCGTCAGTGAGAAAGGAGGAGGATGGTTATACCATTTTTTTACGACACCAACCAGTTCTTGAAATCCATGTAGAGTTTACTTAATCTAACTCGAGTCAAAGAGACTACAAGTGTATGGAGCTTATATGATCCTATCACTTATGCAAAATACTCCTTTTAACCTGTTAAATTAAAATAGCCTTTCGATACTACATATGGGCTGTACGTAGTAGAATCAACAGAAGTGGTAAATAGAAGCCTACGGCGTCTGTTATATATATTGGAACAAATGATGTATGTGGCTGACTCACGGCATCTGTTCCCTTTGCGAGAGACGACGTATGTGCCACTTATGGCTTCTGTTGCACTTTGCAACAGACTCCATAAGTGCCACTCGTAGCTTGTGTTTCACTTTGCAATAGACGCCGTAGGTGAAATTTTTTTCAAAAAAAAAAAAATGAAATAATTAATTTATAACCTGTTATTATATACAACCAATGTATAATTATAGATTATGGGAAATCCAAAATATAGGACATAATTTATAGTGCATTTAAAATATAAGGTAGTAGTGTTTAACATGACATCAAGTCATATATGATACTACATCATGTCGTTAATATGTATTAAGAATATAGGTAGTAACATATATGGCATCCAATGAAATAAAGAATGACACTTATTTTGTTTCATATTACATGTCCTCTCAAAATTCTGATCCAATGCATAATTTAATGACACTTTTTGTTATACTTTTACCCTATGTTTTGATGAAGAGAAAATTAGAGGAGAAAGAATACTATGAGGGAAAACTCCAAAAAAGAAAAAGTAATTTTATTATTATTTTATTTTACCATTTTGGGAAGTTTTCCTTCATAGTATTTTTTCCTCCCTATTTTCCCCTCACTTTTCTCTCCATCCAAACATAAGGTAAAAGTTACTTACTACTCCCTCGGATCCTTTATATTATACCATTTTTACCTAATTTGATTAGATTAAAGAAGTTAGTTAAGTTAATTAGTTAATATAACATGTATTTTCTAAAATACCCTTATCATCTTTCTTAATTCCCTTATTCTCTTTCATCCTTGATTATTGTTGATGGAGCATAATTGAGGTGAATTAGGAAAATATAGAAAAATATGAAAAGATATGTATTATATTTAGAACTAATATCAACACCTCAAATATATCTTATATTAAGGACCAGAATAAGTATTTACTACTACGATGTTTTTAATAGCATTAAATGATTGCAAATTATGTAAAATATGTCTCTTTTTTACATATATTTATTGTACTTCTTGATATATGTGCAATAAATTTAAAGGCCAAATATAATTTTTGACCATGATTAAAGGATAAATGTAATGAAACAAAGGGAATATAGTATGATCACCCATTTTGTTATGAGATTTGTTTAAGAGTACACGACTATTTGGAACCCAAAATACATTTTTTACCTTTTACATCTTTTAGGGAAAATGATAAAAAGATATCACTTAAACTTCAAAATCCTATTGACAACAATAATAATGGGATTAATAATAACAATAAAGCAACTGACAACTCACTTTATTGGGAAATCACATATTTGGGATTTTGAAATTCAAGTGATATTTTCTTAAGATTTTTCCTATCATATTATTGTATTTTGATGACAACAAACATTGATATACAAAGCATAACATAAAGTAGATTTGATGATTCAAGTCACTCAAGTGAGTTTCTAAACACTCGAGTGATTGAATTGTATTTAAACTAATTAAACTTGAATTAACAAGTCACTCGAGTGAATACTCTTCACTTGGATTGATTAAAGAAGATCACTCAAGTGGCAGTGGATGCGCTTTGTAATACCCTATCGGCCTCGCCCTCTCGGGTAGCGGATACCTTTACTGAATACCGATATTCATTAGAGTATTCAAACATAGTCTATACGCAGTAGTGTGGCAAAGCAGAAATAGTACAATATATTGATAAAATAACACAATTTGATTACAAACAGGAAATTCCCATAGGATCTAAACACATTACAGATAGTTAAATTATTACACTGACATCCTTCAATTCTTCAGCATTCCCTCCGCTGGTTCGTTTTCAAGAAACCTTCCTTTCGGGATCTCATGTCACACTTCTTCCCAGTGCACACCTGCTAACTGGTAGTGGAGGGTGAGATTCTCTCGGTAGTAGAATCTCTTGCCTTGCTAGGCTCATGCCAACATAATGACATTTTTGCATGCTCAATACTTCTTGCATCATACTCATGGCCATAGTAAAATTAGAAATAGAGCTACAACCATTCAAATATGTTAAACATAAACAAGCAAGCTGTAACATCCCGACTTTTCTAATCATTTCAAAATGATCGAGTAGTGCACGATTGAGTAAGCGATATATATATTAAAATACCCATGGTAGCATGTCTTCTTTGTTTAAACATGGTACAAGAGTGTTTCAACTTGGCCGCTACTCCTAGGCGTCTTGCTTGTCCTTCTCCTCGATCCTCGGTCCTCCGAACACGCTATGTTAAGAGTGAGATCCAATTTACCACATTGGATCTCGGTATGTATATACAACATGAAATGCTAGGAATACATAATCGAGATATGTATGGCAATGCGGATATGCACGGCGAGAACAATACGATCGGATGTAAGGTTAAGGCATAATGGATAGTGATACTGATCGGATGTATGACATGACAGAGAATAATACGTCGGATGTATAACAGACAACGATGCTCGGAAACAGAGGTACAATCATATTCATACAATAACCATCGCCACGGTTACATAATGAATTTCATTTTATCTAATCATACTTTGAAAAATAAAGGCTACTCTTACTACTCTAACTATTGCATCGGTGCGGAAAACTTACCCGAGCTCAATACTTTTTCAAAAAAACCCTTTTCCCTTCTTTGCATTCACACTTGAACGAAATTCAGCATCATACTCATGGATTCCATATAGGGCTCCAACAGTCCAGTTGAGTCTTTCTCGAAAACGTGTCCAATTGCGTCGGTGTCGAAACTTGTTTTGGAATAGTAAAATTAGAAATAGAGCTACAACCATTCAAATATGTTAAACATAAACTAAGTTTTCAAGCATAGCAATCATACACATTAATACACAAGCAATAATATCAAGTACATGCAAGTAGGGTAAGTCCACTACCTTAAGAACTAATATCCTTCCTTGGTTTCCTCTTCTTCCAACCATCGGGGTTGCTTGAAGCTCTTTACCTTCTTCTCATGGCCCTTATCTTGACTCCATGATTGGTTCAGGGATTCGTCAAGCTCGTTGCTCTCGCCAAAAGGACCAACGTTGGAGAAGGCCTCGGGAGCTAAAAACGCCAAATCAGAGGCGAAATCGGCCCCAGAATTTTTCTCTCTCCCTCTATTTCGTTTTTCCCTCTCTCTCCTCTCTCTTTTCCATGTTTTGGTCAAGAATGGCCTAAAGACAAATGAGGGGAAAGGGGTATATATAGAACACGGATGCGGTCCATAATGCGCCACGTGTCCTCTTTCCATTGGACCACATAAAAGTAGCTTTATGCCTTGTCATGATGACAAGACACGTGTCATGCTCTTGTGGTGCTGACTCAAAAGCTATGTCATAATGAGGGGATACGTGTCACGTTTCCATTTGACCACCAAAAGTAGCCTTTTACTTGTCATGATGGCAGACACGTGTCACGTTCTCATTGTGCCAACGCAAAAGTAGCTTTTTCTTTGTAATCATGATGGGACACGTGTCATCTTTTTACTGAGCCAACATAAAAGTAATATTCTACTTTGTCATGATGACGGGACACGTGTCTCGCTCTTATTAGACAACCACAAAAGTATATCTTGATTAAAAGACACGTGTCGCATTCTTATTGAACCAACACAAAAGAAGTGTCATCATGACTTACTTTATTAAAGTTGCTTTACAGGTGTTTGCTCGGGATCCTGATCGAGTTATACTAGGGATTGCAACATGAATACCGAGACCCGACAAATGATGCCACATATTGATATTTTCTCAAAAACGCAGGGCATACCCGACTGCCCTGAAAATGTTGTATACCTACTTATACTGACATATTTATGCTTAACTAATTGTCCTATACCTCAGGACATAGTTGGGTGGCATCTTTTCCAACCGAATTTACACCGTATATGTAATACCCGATTTTCGATTTACCGAAAATCCTGTATTTTAGGAATATGTTACCACATTAAATTGGCTAATGTATGTGACATAAAATCACATAAAGTAATGGCTATTTTAAATATAAATGAGCCATGGAAGACTTATAAAACACTTAATTAAATTAAGTATCGATTAGCAAATAATAGGCAAATAAGCTTTACACTAATTGGGATTAGTGGCATAATTCTTCAATTTAATTGTGGGCAAATTAAAGTAATCATTTTTAAAATAAAAGAGGGCTGATTATTGAAGAAAAATTAAAGGCCAAAGAAGATGAAATAATACTATATTAATAAATGCATAAATAGAGTTGATTAAATAAGCAACCAATTGTAGCTTGGCATTTGACATTAAAGGATACTTAAGCACCTAATTAAGTCATTATAATAACATCATAATTTGGCCCCAAGGATCAGCAAAAAACGTTCAGCATAAGGAAGGAAAAGAGGAGATGAATAAAGCATAAAGTAAGAGTTGAAAAGTCAAAAAAGCAACTAGCCAATGAGAGAATGGAACAATAGAATAATTTGTTAATTCAAATACACATTAAATGGCTGAATAAGGGGCTGCATGTCGACAGCCACATGAAAGGAGGAGTTTGGAATGGAATTTAATATTAAACAATTGAGTTATTTTGCTAATAAATGACACAAACAAAAGCAAAAGCAAAACACAATAAATGGCTAAATAGATGGTGGTGTATGTCGACCAAACATTGAGGGTGGAGATGAAGTTTCATAAAGTGGTTTTTTAATCCAATGGATGAGGTGGCAATTGGTCAAATTTAATTGCCATTTGTATCCTTCGAATTTCTCTATAAATAGAGAGCTTCACCCTTCACAATTTCTCACACCAAAACACAAATCACTTCTAATCCTTTGGGATAGGGAGTGAGATGTGAGTTCTTTTTGGAGGTGAGGAGCAAGAAGGAGGTGTAGAGCAAGAAGGATGAAGGAGTTATGCTTCAAGAGGTAAGCAAGCTTTTAGTTTCTAGTCATTAGTTTTGTAGTTCTTGAGTTTTGGTTTTTGTAGTTCTTAGCATAATTGTAGTTTTAATCTAGGAAATTGTTAGGAAAAATTACTTTACTTGTTTTTAGGCCTCATTGCATTGAGAAATGCCTAATGAGGTAAAAACTTGTGAGGGAATAAGTTTTGGAAGGTTATAGATCAATATTGTGAAAATTGTAGAATTTTCGGTTGTGAATCCTGTTCTGGCAGCCGACGTTTAGAATATTATTTTATGAATCAAATGGTCTTCAAAAATTATGAGAATTTACATGAGTAAAGTAGACATGTATATATTTCCAAGTATATAAAATATGTATCATTTGGAGTTCTACATAAGGAGATAAAAATCCTTGAAGTTAGGCTAGTTTTCCAGACGAAATTCTCGGCAGAGTTTAGAAACCTTAAACCTGGGAATGACTCAGGGAATCTGGGCGAAAATTAATATTTTTATTTAAAATTATACATCCTAAGGATTTCTAGGAATTTTACGGATCCTCGTTTCGATTTCTATAGAATTAATTATGATTTTTCAAAGTTGTTTGAAAATCTGCCCAGAAATTCAGTGTTTCGTTTTTGAAAAGAATGTAAGGGCAAAATTGTAATAAAACATTTACCAAGGGTAGAAATGTCAAACAAGGTGAAAATATCCTTTTTGATATTATTTTAAGAGATAGAATATTAGTTGTGATATTATGGGAAAAATGAATAATCCGACAATAACATATAGGATATTCGGGAAAAAGCCGGAGTCGAATCAAAAAGTCAGGCAAGTTGGCCAAAACGCGGTGAAAGATACGTCGCGTACTGTAACACTAATTCTAATGCTTATGTTATGCTTGTATATGTTGTGGATACCATGAACAGGACTCTGTCCTGGACATGCACTGTGACTAGGGAACCGTATTTAGATCACTAAATATAGCTTTACACGGGTTATAGTCATGATAATGCCATTATGTTTTCCTAGCGCTGAGGACACGACCGTACATCGTGGCACTGGGTATGTGCAAACCAGGGATAACTTTGCATGATAGTGTAGTTGTTATCAAATGATCATACGACGTACTGGCTTGATCATTGCTGTAATATTAGAGATATCTGTTGTACATATGTTGTTAATATAAGTATGAGGTTATCCATTACCTGAGGTCCAATGTGCATTGGACCTCAGTCTTAAATGATAGTACAGGTAAGGACCAGGAACAGAGAAGGCACCGGTAGATGGAGCCATAGATATGAACCAAGGGGCAGAGTCGTAGTAATGCACCGGTCGAGGCAAGAGCCGGAAGAAGATCATCAGAGCCTATTGTCAGGCATGGGTCTAATGAAGTTATTTCGAATAGTTTGGTGCCGAAGGCAAGGCTAGTCTATGTAGGTCAGCCAATCAGTCGCCATGAACTCGGTGAGGCCCCCATGATAGACACTTACCTGACCATTCTGTTCGGTTAACGGAGTTAGGTTCATTGCCCTAAGTCTAGTCAAGGCTTGGTCTAGGTTGTATAGTTACTTTTTGTGAAATGTAATTGTACAAAGCTCTGTATATTGTATCACATGATTATTCCTTCAGGAAATTTTTAATATACCAGCATACGCTCGGCATCGTCATATGTCGGGGTATTTTTATATATCAGTTACTCATATATTGTCCAATTTTTAGTGCATTGCTCTCCGTTTCCACAGTAGTCTAATGTAGCACCTCAAGTTCTGTTGATTTTTTCTAAAACCAAGTGTCATCCGACACAATTTGTAGTATGAAATTTGGGGTGTTACAGTATAAGTCTTCTATGCCCCTTTTGTCTCTCAGCCGAAGATATGGCCTTGTTTGGGAATGTCACACCTCCTGAACCGGGCTTAGTAGTCTGCCTAATTTAGGTTTATTCTCAATTCTCAGGGCCCAAAATTCGGGATGTTACACACTTGAGTGGTGTAACATCACTTCTAGGATTTTTGCAAGTCATTCGATAAAATTATGAAGTTATGCAAGATCACTCGAGTGATGTGGTAAGCACTCAAGTGATTTCACATGACTTGTAAGATTTTGCAAGTGACTCACAAAGCAGAGCAGAACGGAGGGATTGCGTTTGAAGCATTTGATGAAGCAAATAGAAAGCGACAAAACATTGAATTTCATCAACAGCCATAATTTGTCTCTAACAGATAAATTTGAATGCTCACAATTGTCATTAATGTTGACTGCATATAAATAGCAAAGCATTCAAGTCGGACCATAAATGAAACCAACAACAGACATTCTGTATATTTATTGCTCGATTATTCTCTAATATTTTCTGATATTTACTTTGTTCTTCAGTGTTTATTTATCAACTATATGAGAAAGATTACCAACCATATTCAATTCCTGTAAAAAAAAATCTTAAGGTAGTTGAACCTTAAATATGGTTGTCAACTTACAAAGTGTAAGGAGAACTAAGTGTCCAGTTGAGAAACTCTTTTGTATTGTGGTGCTAAGAATCCATCAAATCTTGGAAAGATAGCTAGTGGAAATCTCATAGGCATTTTGAGGATTAAACGTAGATTAAGTGGTTAGCCAAATCAATATAAACTCTTATGTACACTTCGGTGATATTTCTTCAACTCTTATCTTTTGGTTAAGTTGTTAATTATATTACATTTGTTTTAAATTTTTAATATCATCCAATTCATCTCCTTTTAAGTGAAATGTTGGCACTAACGAAAATAAGTTTATTTAAATAGGTACTAAATATCTATGCAGCAGTAGAGGGATGGGGGTTTGAAGGTTATTAAATATTTAATAAAAGAAAAGGATGGCATATGTAATAACGCTCAAATGTTTTCCAATTGATGACTGTAATTGTAGCGTGTCTCTTATTATTTTTCTTTTTTGTTAATAAAATCTTGATTTTTTATCGGAAAAAATAAGTATACATCATTTGAACTTTAAAATTCCAAATCAATCTTGTTGACCACTAGAGTATAGGTATTAACTATAAAAATATAACAACTGATAACTCATTTTAGTAGGAAATCATTGACTTAGGATTTTAAAATTCAAATGATATTTTCTACTATAATTTTCTATTTTTTAAACATATTCTTGATAAAACTTTATAATCGCATCCAATTTCATGGGTAAAATGCCTTTCTTGTCTGTAGGAAAATTTTCATAGCAAAAATAATAGTAACATTTTTATTAATAAAATAATAGTAACTTTTTACGTACCAATAAAATAATAGTTATATTTAAATAAAACAATTAAAAGTTTTCATTTTTCAAGATGCCAAGGCTGTGTACGAAAGGATCATTCACAATTTCACATGGTGTGTAGCTGTAAATTAACTCATTGTTGTGAAAATTAAAGTTGTTTTATATAATAATGAAATTAAATATTTACCATGATATATATTCTCGTGAACCAAATCATTGCACTCAATCATGTGCTAAACAGACAAACATTATTATCTTGACCTGTAATTGATTTTTTTTATGCCTACAAATAATTTATTATAATTTACTTGATATAGACGAGAAAAATGCAAAATGGTGGGTCATAAATTAAGAAAAATTAATTGCAAATTTGGTAACCTTTTTTCCTGAAACTACAGTATCCTTCACATGAGTGTACTATTTTTACATGAATAATTAAATCTGTAAATGGTAGCCTTATCACGAAAAAAAAACATATGTGCCTTTAGTTTAGAGGTGAGAACCGATCATGAAGATATATTTTAATGGAAAAACCATTTTACATCTACCTATATTTTTCTTAATCTTTAATTTGTCATTTATGTGATTTTTTCTCTTATAACACGGTTAACCCCATACCTTTTTTTTTTACCTATCCGGTATCCAGAGTTTCGCCCTGACTAATCTGAATCTGACCCAGGTCGCACACCTGGCTATGGTGGGTAAGTCTCTCAGCGGGGCTTTTTCTGCATTTACAAAGCTCGAATTTGAGACCTTACTTAAGCAATACAAGCCGTTTACCACTTGTGCCAACCCCGTTAGTTGTTAACCCCATACCTTTGCTCTTTTAATACTGTTAGCTCTTGTTTAGGAGTTACCTGTGCTAATGGAACAGAATTAAGATTTTTTTTTTGGTTGCCAATCCGGTATCCAAAGCTTCGCTCTAACTAATCCGAATCCGACCCAAGTCGTGCACCTGGCTATGGTGGGTGAGTCTCTCAACGGGGCTTTTCTGCATTCACAAGGCTCAAACTCGAGACTTAAGATGAGATATTTAATTAAGAAAGAAAAACTTATAGGTATCAAATTAAAAATATATGGAAAGTACAAATACTTGCAAAATGATTTTTCCCGTTTAATTTTATCAAACATCTCAAAAAATAAAAAATAAAAAAATATCTATTCTCTCTTGAATTTTGTTTAGGTTCTGGTTTTTTTTTTTGGTCAAACGATTTACATAAAACAAATTTTCTTTTATTTAAAAAACTTACATAATCCGTTTCCTAAATTTTCATCAAATTTATTTTATAATCAATATTTATTAAAAAAGAAGACCAAACAATTATCAATTTCCTTCAAGTTTTCGCAACCTCTTCATCATAATTATCATTATTGTTTTTGTTGTTGTAATTATTACTACTACCCCTATTGTTTCTGCTTGTAGTAATTCTCACGCATGGCCTAACATATTTTAGAAAACATTTAATCATTATAAAGACTTAAGCTCACTTGATCGCTAAAAACAAAACTAATAAAAGTGAAGATGTTTAATGAACAAATATGTGTTGATCTTAGTGAAAAAAGGGTATAATTAAGTACAAAAACTCATGTTCGAGTTTGTGAGAATGAAAAGAATAGTTTTAGGAAAACTATATATCCTAGTAGGTATCGGATATTGCATGCAAAAAAGTTTATGCAGTGTTTTTTCTAAGAGAAACATAATAAATTTGACCAAAAACATTGGGTTGAGTTAAAGAAATTTAATATTTCTTAAGATCTTAAATTTAAACCATGATAGGTTTTAAAACAATACTCAAATTTAGGTTAGATAAATTTCGACCAAAAAAAATTTAGATTAGATAAATATAAGACTCTTCGACCATCAGTCATATAGCTTTTATAACTCAAAATATTCTTACAAATTATTCATCAATAAAATCCTAACATCAATATTGATATTTAAAGTTAAACCACAATATAAAAATTTAAAGTAGACAGGCTAGACTTGTAACCTAGTGACTAGTCACTCGATCAGTTCGGCTAACCAACTAAATTGGGAAATAAACAACCTGAGATTAATTGAGTCCAAAATTAAACCCCATGAGTTGGACAAGTCAACTAGTTGGGTTTTCTTTGATTTTTCTTATTAAACTTAGAATGATGTCGTTTTGAGTTTAGAGAGGAGGGGGGATAGCATACTATCACGCACACACATACACTTCTATTGTTTATGCATGTGTTATGGATCTAGTCAAGGCCCACTAGCCAACCGGCCAACACAGGGGGCAACCCACGTAGGGATCGCAACCTCCTAACCGAAGGACCTAGTCACCAGGGTAGTTAGCTAAATCCTCGGGCACGCACGACGTGGGGGCCGGAGATCACCAGGAATACTCTCTATATATATGTATAGGAGATACGCGGCCAAGGTACACAGTTCTAATGCCTAACTATTCTAGATACCGTTACATAGTGCACACACCGCACCCCCTTTGGCGAAACGCCTAGTTGTGTACTGTGATCCCAGATGGAGACGGATCGAACAGCAGACCACCGTCTACCACCTCGGCAATCACAACACGTCGAGCAGCCGGATGACCCTCTCGGTAACAACCAGCAGGACGAAGGAGACCGGCTATCACAACCGGAGCAACCTCTCATCCCCAACAACGATCAACCCCTGGAAGACAACCCGTCGGATACGGAGTCCTTGGCTCCGCGAAATCATCGCCACGAGCCTCAGAACTCCATCCACCAAGAGAACCCGGCCGTCGAACCAGACTTCCGCTCCCTCCAAACCGGGATGCTTGCAAGAATGAGGCGTATGGAAAACATGGACAAGCGCCATACCCTCCATTTCCAGCGGTGGGAGGAGCGGCAGAAGAGAGGAAACTCTGCCTATGCCAGCGAGGACTAGGAAGATAAGACCTGGAAGGAGGAACAAGAAGACGACAGCTCGAGTTGTCAAAAGAGCAATCAGAAGACAGAAACCGCCTAGAGTAAAAAGCCGACCTCCTCAGGCAAGAATTCCAAAAAGGAAAAGCCAAACCGAATTGACAAGACACCAAGGTCCCCAACCGGGTTCCAGCGGCGAAAGTATGTCAGCCAACTTCACAACAGCCCTTTTTCCGACGAAATCCACAATGCCCGTTTCCCACAGAAGCTAAATCTAACCGAGCTAACGAAGTATGACGGCACTCAAGACCCGACGACTCGCTTAGAAGACTTTGACATGCACATGGTAGTAAGAGGTCTGGAGGAGCCAATCGTTGCACAGATTTTTGCTGCAACCCTTAAAGGACTAGCATTGAAGTGGCTCCACACTCTCCCAATGGGGTCAGTCCATAAATTTGAGGACTTAGCTGAGGCTTTCGAGTTTCACTTCGCGACTAGCAAACGGCAACCGAAGTCCCAATATTCTCTATCCAAAATCAGGCAGCGACCCGGCGAGACACTCCAAAGCTATCTGGATCGCTTTAAGCATGCGGCCCTACAGGTGCACGGATTAAATGAGGACGTACACGTCCATTTATTGGTCGAAGACCTTGATAAAGAGTCCCGCCTGGCTGAATCATTCTTGAAGGAACGACCGAGATGAAAATGGTCGATCGACCTCGGCTATCCTACCGTAGATCCGGGGTAGACCAATCCAAATACTGTGCGTTTCACGACGGACGAGGTCATACCACGGACGAATGTTACGAGCTTCGAGATGCAATTGAAAGGTTTATCAGCGAGGGCAAGCTTCAACAATATGTCATAGAACATCAAGGAAAGGGCGGCAAACGCAAGCCCAAGAGTCACAGCAAGAGCCCTCCCCGAAAATACAAAAAACAGGATGACAAACGTAAGAAGCCGACTGAGGTTGATGACGAATTTCGGATAGCGGGATACGGTCATGCACCGAGTCAAACGTATATTTGTGGATGCGAGGCGGCTCGGCCGATATCCTCGGTTGGGAGCGTTCAAACGAATGAGCTGGATCGGGAGGATTTAAAGCCTGTCGGACGACCCTCACCGGGTTCAATGGAGAGTGTTGATCACGCCTAAGGGCTTTATTGACCTGCGGTTCACGCTGGGAACTAGGGACGCTTTCAGGTTAGAGAGAGTGCGGTTTATAGTGGCGGATTTTGTTTCACCATATAACATAATCCTGGGAAGGCCAACTATATATAAATGGGACATGCTGGTATCCACCAAGCATCAAAAGCTCAAGGTAGTAGGAAACCAGGGAACCATGGTCACGATTAAAGGAGACCAGAGAGAATCCCGACAATGCTATTTCGAAACTATCAGAATCGGCGAGGGCGGACCTTCATCACAGCCGCAAGCCAAATACGTCCGGAATCTCCTGACCTAGACGTAAATACAATTGAACTAGATCTTCGCGATGAAGACCCGCGCCCAGAACCAGCTGGGGATTTGGAGGATCTAGTGTTGGGAGACCCCTCCCAAACCACGAAGATCGGAAAGCATTTAACCCCAGAGATTCGAGCCAGCCTCATTGAGTTCCTTAGGAAGAACAGAGACGTCTTCGCCTGGAAGTCATCCGAGGTGCCGGGAATTGATCCTAGGTTTTGTTGTCACAAGTTGGGGAGTCTATCAGGATCACTCCGGTATCCCAAAGAAAGAGGAACCACGGCCCGGAAAAGAGAAAAGCGCTGGAAAATCATGTTCAAGAGATCTTGGAAGCCGGATTTATCCGCGAAATCCAATACACCACATGGCTATGGTCATGGTCAAAAACCAAACGGAAAATGGAGGGTATGTACGGACTACACAAATCTGAATAAAGTCTGCCCCAAAGACTCATACCCAATGCCTAACATAGACCAGTTGGTCGATAATTCCTCGGGTTTCCAGCTCCTCTCCTTTATGGACGCTTACTCGGGGTATAATCAAATACCAATGTATCCAGAGGACCAAGAAAAAACGACCTTCATCACAAAAAGGCCACCTATTGTTACAACATCATGCCTTTCGAACTAAAGAACGCAGGAGCTACGTATCAAAGGATGATGAACACGGTCTTCGCGGACCAAATTGGACGTAATGTGGAGGTCTACATGGACGACATGATTGTCAAGACCTTAGACCCGCTGCGTCATATAAAGGATTTGCAAACGCACGTTTGGCAAGCTCGAAACCTCACCGAATCTGTCCGAACTCCCAAATGTGCCTTCGGTGTGCATTGGAAAATTCTTGGGTTTCATGCGACCAACCGAGGTATTGAGGCGAACAGGACAAATGCCGAAAGCGGTACTCGAGATGGAAGCTCGAAGAGCAAAAAGAGGTTCAATAGTTGGCGGGAAAGATTAGGCTGCTCTTGCAGATTCACGCGAGATTGGCGAGAAGGCCTTACCTTTGTTCAAACTGCTGAAGAAGGAAGCCTCGGTCGAATGGAATTCAAAGTGTGACGCAGCTTTTGATGGAATCAAACAGTGCTTGGCAAATCCGCCAGATCCTATCGGCCAGAACCGGCGAGACCCTCTATCTATATTTGTCAATTGGCGAGGAAGCCGTCAGCGCTGCACTAGTAAGGGAGGTAGACCACAGCCAAATACCTGTGTATTTTATCAGCAAGACCCTGCAGAACGCCGAAATTCGGTACCAAAAGTTGGAAAAAGTCGTATTCGCCTTACTCACCGAGGCTCGCCGATTGCGACCTTATTTTCAGGCCCATCACATCGTGGTTAGGACCAGCCAGCCAATACGGCAAGTCCTGCACAAACCATATTTGGCGGGAAGAATGACAAATTGGGCGATAGAGTTGTATGAATATGACATCACCTACGAAGCTCGCCACGCAATTAAGTCACAGGCCTTAGCCACTTCGTTAGGGAGTTGATGCCAACCAGATCGGCTGCCTGCGAGGTGGCTAGTGAGTGGAAAGTATATGTCGACGGATCGTCGAATATCAAAGGCAGCGGAGCCGGAATCATCATTGAAAGCCCAGAAGGCGTTACGATTGAACATTCACTTCAGTTGAAGTTCCCAACCTTGAATAATCAAGCGGAGTACGAGGCACTGATAGCCGGACTCCAACAGGCAAAGGAGAACGGCGCCACAAGAGTTAAGGTTTTCACCGACTCGCAGCTTGTGGCGGCTCAGATTGAAGGAACTTATCAAGCAAAAGGCCCGCTGATGGCAAAGTACCTTTTTAAGGCAAAGGAGGTAATGGCCGAGTTCGAGGAAGCAATTGTTGCCTACATCCCTAGAGGAGAATGTCGGAGCCGACATCCTTTCAAAATTGGCGAGTACCGAGAGCGCGAGGTTGTCATCGGACGGTGGTTCAACAGAACCTCGAGGACCCGATCTGCACCATGGCCATCTCGGTTGAGACGGATTGGAAAAAGCCAATCGAAGATTATTTGGAGCGTGGCATCTTACCTGACGATGCCATGGAAGCCAAAAAATTGGTTCGGGAGGCTACCAAATACACCATGGTGGAGGATCAGCTCTACCGGAAAGGCCTACATTCCCCTATGTTGAGATGCTTGAACCCGAACGAGGCGGGTTATGCATTGTCTGAGATACATGAGGGAGCCAACGGCCAGTACATGGGCCTTAAAGCGCTCGCCAGAAAAACCTTGCGCGCGGGGTACTACTAGCCGACCATGGAGGCCGACTCGAAGGTCCTCGTTAAAACATGTGATAGCTGCCAGAAGCACTCAAGAGTAATTTGGTCACCCCCGGCGGAACTCCATTTCATCTCGGCCCCTTGGCCTTTCTACAAATGGGGGATGGACATCCTAGGCCCATTTAAAACAGTGCCGGGTCAGCTATGATGGCTAATCGTCGCTGTCGACTACTTCACCAAATGGATCTAGGCCGAACCCCTCACCACGATTTCTTCGGCCCGCGTGCAAAGATTCTTTGAAGTTAGTATCATCACGCGATTCGGAGCCCCGGCCGTGGTAGTCACAGACAACAGAACTCAGTTCACAGGGATCAGATTCCGCGATATGATGTCCGAGTTCGGCATACAGCACCATTTCGCTTCCGTGGAACACCCGCAATCCAACGGTCAAGCGGAAGCCGCGAACAAGGTCATCCTAGACGGACTAAAGAAGCGCATGCTGGAAGCCGAAACCTCTTGGGTGGATCAATTACCCTATGTTCTTTGGGAGTAGCCGGACGACGGCCAATCCTCCGCTCAAGAGACTCCTTACGGGTTGGCCATAGTTTGTGAATCCATGATTCCGGTCGAAATAGGTCTACCATCGTGGCGCGAGAGAAGCATCATCACAAGAGGAGCGGCAAATAGTGAGCGGCGGTCAGTTAGATTTAGTAGATGAAGTCAGATTACGGCTCGTGTGACATCATGTAAACGGTGATCGCAGCTCGCTATAATAAGAAAGTTAGACCCCGGACATTTCAGACAGGAAACTTGGTCCTCAGAAGGGCAGACATTGGGAACAGAAACGCCAAGGATGGCAAGCTCGCTGCTAATTGGGACAGGCCCTATCGCGTTCGGAAAACACTGGAAAAAGGAGCTTATGTTTTGGAAACCTTGGACGGTAACCCTATCAAGCGAACATGGAATGCGGACAAGCTAAGAACTTATTACAGTTAGGCTTAGCTTTTCCATCTTTAATCATTTCTTTTCTGTTCATTTCATTTAGCTTTTGAATTCGAATGTTGGCCTCATGGCCTTTCCCTTAGTAGCAATTTGTTTGTCGAATAAAGATAAAACTCTCATTTGAGAATCCTTATTAGTTTCCAAACGATGTGTGCTTATAAGACTTCTTCAACGAAAGTTGTGTCGCTTGAGAGCTATTTTAGCCCGGACATTTCTTATATTACTCCGGGGTATTAAGTGGGATTGTCATGTTGACCCTGATCAGGACAAAATGCTCGGACGTTTTGGGTGTGGCCAAACCCAGACAGGTGACAAGTTCCCTTTACCTTAGGATGACCCGGTTAAATTAACCGGATTCTTACCAGGCGTGCTTCACGATAAGCCCTCATCATTATACGGTTTCAATACCTAATACGCGTTCGCAGATTCTACATACTTATTTGCGACCTTGGCCCGGTCGCTATCAACGACAAATGCAAACTTAAGTAAATATGCATTTTAGCAAAAACTACTGTTTGTATTTAATGGCCGGATTGGCCAATCTGTCCACAATATTAACACCGGTCGCGAACCCGGTCGAAAGAAACAGAAACAAAAAACAGATAACCCAAATGATATCGAATTGGCGAGGCTCACGGGACGGTTGAGGCTTCATCCCCCTTCTCAGTCTCCACCCCGGTCGTATCACCATCTACACGGGTCTCAGAAGCAGCTGGGGGATCGACAAAGGCAACAAACTGACCACCCTCAACGTAGGACCGAAAGTGGTGGCCTGCGGTATTAAGCTCCACCCCCGGGTTCACTTAAAGGCCTCCTCCACCGATTCTTCCATCAACGCCTGAAGCCGCGCTATTTCTGCTGCCAGGGTTGATGAGGATGCCTCGCCCTCGGCCTTAATTTTGTCCCTCTCGGACACCATGCCCTTCAATTCTTCCTCATCATTAGCCTGAGCTGCCTTT
The DNA here is from genome assembly GCA_025563575.1 of Acacia pycnantha. Lineage (NCBI taxonomy): Eukaryota > Viridiplantae > Streptophyta > Magnoliopsida > Fabales > Fabaceae > Acacia > Acacia pycnantha. The sequence continues at coordinate 3,327 of JAMWYP010000875.1, read as the reverse complement.
AAGGTCGAGATCATCACGTTCACGTCAGCCAAGATCCTCTGGGTCTGTTGCAACTCGAACTCCACCTTCTCCAGCTTGACCTGGCAGGCCTGAAACTCGTTAGAAGCTTTCTGCCATAACTTCAACGTCTCGTCGCGTTCCGTCCTGGCACGCTTCAAGTCAGCAGCTGACTCCACGTAACTGTGATGCAGGGTGATGAAAGCCTGGGACAAGCCGGCCCCTCTCAGATGGGCATTGCCCACAGCTTGGATGTCCCTCAGATTGGCGTCCAACAATGGTACTGGTTCGTTGTAGCGACGTAGGGGCAGGAGAGAAACACTCAATTCTTCAGCGATCCCCTTACTCCACGAGTGGGAGCGCGGAATCACGGTACATGAAGTCCGAAGGACCTTAGGAGCTCGGGCAGAAGAGGGTTCGACAACAGTCGAGCTGGGAAGCGGCGTCACTACAGGCGGAGATGGTGGGTTTACAAAAACTAAAGGAGCAGTTACCACAACATCGGCTTTGGTTTTCTTAGATTCGGCCGCCTTCGAGGACTCACCGACCTTCGATTTGCTCATATCTTCGGCCGACCTCTTCTTGCCCTTTGCGGGTTGCGCAGGATTCCAGTAAGGTACTTCGGTCCCTTCATCTTGAGGTCTGCACAGAACACAAATATGAGATTAGATATGGAATGAAACAAAATGTTCATTGAGTTAGAAGCAAGGCAGTGCCAACATATGAACAAAAGAAGACCCATACTCGGCCTTGATCTCATTTGGTCCTCGTTTTGGGTCTCGGCCTGGTACTGGGCCACCAAGGAAGCAGCACCAACGGTACCGTGATCCCTCACATGGTCCACTATCTGTCAATGGCTTTCCTCTCGTCCTTCAGCAGAGTGGACCGCTCCACTTTATAAGCGCTAAGAGACACGTCGTGGTGATCTTTGCACCAGTGTAGATTAAACTGCCACTCGACGCCTGAAGAGTCAGGACCTTTAAGGAACCAAGGTTCTGCGCCAGACTTCGCGACCACCTTAAAAAAGATGGGCTTAAAGTGCTTAAAGGAGTCCGATACCGGGGTAAATAGCCGCCTGTTTGGGATGCCCCGAATCGAAGTCCATCCTTTGAGCTCGGGTGGTTCCTTCCCGGATCGAGCGGTATGTGGGGTGAAGAAATAAAAAAACATGGAAGTGGTGCAAGGCAGGCCTAGGCTCTTGCAAAACCACTCAAAGGCAATTACATACACCCACCCATTGGGATGCAACTGCAAAGGAGCTACGCCTAGGAATTGGAGGATGGCTATTTGGAACTCGGTAAACGGAAAATGAACACCGAGTCTAGTGATGTAGTCAAGGTAGAAGAAGAAAAATGAGTTATGACTTCCCTCCCTAACGGAGCACACCGGTTCTTCCTCCTCCGGGAGACAAAAAGTGTAACTGTCAGTTTCTTCTACGGGGAGGTTTTCTAGGTCAGCTATGGTCACTTTCGACCGATAGGACGGTGCCAGCGGGTAACCAGGGAAATTTTTCAATCAAACCCTGTGAGGGGCTAGCGCGGTTCGCGTTACCAGACTCTGACTCCGCGGTATGAGAAGAAGAAGACGAGGCCATTATACCTACCACAGAAATAAAAATAAAACAAGGTCAGAATCTTCCTAGCATACCTGATGTCAAAGATTGAAGATGTGTTTCCATAGCCAAAGTAAGATTGGAATCCAAGTCAACAGGATTCTAAGGTGTGGCCTGAAAACCCGAGACAAGATTGTGACGGCAGGTGCCCAAAATCAAATCGGCTGTTGTGGAATCCCCGATGGAAAGAAGTCGGGTACATTCATACAGACAATCATAACATGGGTCGATGTAGTTATCCACCTCAGCCCTAGGACCCGGCTTTTTCCACGTCACCATATTGGTTAATCGGAAGAGCCGGAATAGCAGCTATGTCGGCGCGCCTTGGTAACCTCCTTGGATGGGGGGGCGAGGATCGAGCGTTGGAAACTCCCCCAACGTATGGGTTGCCTTCTCGAACGTTCGACACCTTTGGCTTGGTAACTCCAGAAGTTTTCTTTTTGCTTCCACTGTGATGGGCATTCAGCAAAGCGGCTTGCCACTTTTGAGGAGAAGGCTTATCACCCCATAGCCACCAACGGGATTTTGCCCTAACGGTTCGGCGCAATTCGTCGAGTTCCTCAGGGGTCATATCTTTTATGTCTTTCGACAATTTAAACAGTTTTTCCAAAGACGTGACAATCAGACCCAGAGAGGGGTAAGACTTGCTCCAGAAGAAGGGGGATTTTAGAAATAAAGTTTGAAAGCAAGGGATAATTACTCAGAAGTCCACCTATTGGAGAAAGCTACCCAGAAGCTCAAGCAAATGAAGACACAATCCAGGAAATATGCAACGCCGATGCTACGACGGGTTTGAATGTATAGCCAGAAAGCAGCGACAAAACCACAAAGGAGAACAGAATCAAAGAAATAACCGGAAAAGCAACAATACTTGTCTTAACAGATGGGAGGTCACTCAAGAAATTGCGAAATAGGGACACAAGAGCAAATTTCCTCGCAGGAGCAGAAAATGGTGGTGGAGAGAAAACTCTTCAAACCAGATTGAGTGAAATGAGAGAAGGGAAGATGCTCGGCGGGTATAAACTTTCGAAAACTCAACCGTCAGGGGCAAAAGCGCCTATTCACCCGTAAAATAAAGATGACGTGACACGTGCATTTAATGCGCACTCAGCAGTCATTATTGCGCTTAAGGGTCGTAGCGGCTAGCATGCCCCCATTTCGGCTTCACGACAGTCGAGGGGCGCCAGTTGGCAAAAAACAATGATAACCGAAGAAGAGGAAGCGACGCGAAAGTAATGAGTCACTCGGCTATCTAGCCCGGCTAGTGGGGACCCCTGCTACTCCAGTTAGGCGGAGCTCGTTTGAATAGGTCTGGGCCATGCAGTGACGTACCCCGGATCTATCAGCCTGGTTTCCTTTCGCGAAAACATCTCAACCAGACATCTCGGATATATAGGCTAGGGACACCCGATCTAGGGGCAACAACAGCCTGCTACTTCATGGTCATAACTGGGTAAGCACAGCTTTTTAAGCTTCGGCATAGCCGCGGTAGGTGGACGTAAGTTATTTGGACTCCTTGCTGAGGTAAAATAAGCTTATGCGGCTAAGGGCGGATAAAGTGCGAAGGCGAATAAAGCAATTAGCCAGCGTCGGCTACGGAAAGGAGCCTCGATAATACCATTCACACGCATTCAATCCACGATAAGGCATGAGTAAGAAGCGAAAACAAGCTTTATATTGATGATTGATCGGAATACACAATTTTCTTACAAGAAAAT